>PVJL010010123.1:0-51736 GCA_004026885.1 Lyroderma lyra | reverse complement strand
TCCTCTCCCACCCCCTCCCCTTTCTCCCCTCCCTAACCCACTCGTCCCCAAATAAACATTAAACTATTGATTGTGTCCATGGGTTATTTGTTTGTTCATTTCTTTTTTTCTTTGCTTTCAGTTTTATATTCCGCATATGAGTGAAATCATGCAGTTCTTTGTTTTTCCTGTCTGGCTTATTTCACTTAGCATGATGATCCAGCATTTTCTTTAGAAAATTTGTAATTATAAATTCTTTCTGTGTCCCTATGAGGTGTATATGAACCATTTTTTTGATAAACAAAAATATTTATTAATAAATTTTATTTAAAACTAATACATTGTTCTACATAGTACCATTGTACAAGTAGAATCAAATTTTTACTTTAAATTTAAACTCAAAGCTGGTTTAGAGAATGGCTTCTTACATTCTCTAAAACAAAAGTAAGTGAACGTGTGTGTGTGTGTGTGTGTGTCTAAAATATAGTTTGCAACATCATAAAATAATACATGCTACAGAATACCTAAGAAATAGTATTAGGTGTATCAGAACAATATGAGTCCAAGACAGTACACAAAGAGCGGTTTATCTTTGGCAAGCTACTGCCCAGCAGGATGGCTTTTGCAAGAATATGGATGAAATAGTTTTTTTCTTTCCCTGTGAACAAATAGCTTAGGACTTCCTCAGCACATTCATTCTCCCTGCATGGGGTTGTGTGACCCATGCTGACTTTCGAACTTTAACCTGCAAAAATTCTATTAGAAGTATCTTTCATTACAATTATTTTTGAGAGAAGTTTGCAAGCTGAAATTAATAGTGAGTCACAGTCATTGTAACAGCTTACTGTTTCTTTTCGGTAAGAGATATGATTTTTCTTGGAGAGAGACTATGCTTAAATGATATTGGTTATATCTTTGTATTTCTCTTCTTAATCAATTATCACATGCTCCATATTCATTAGGAAACACGTTTTCAATTAATACTTCTACTGTTTTTTTTAAATTTATTGGGTGATATTGGTTAGCAAAATTACGTAAGTTCCAGGTGTATAATTCTACAATATATCATCTATGTGTCACATTGTGTGCTCACGACACAGCGTCAGTTCCGCTTCCCTCACCATATATTTGGATCCTCCTGCCTCCTCTCCACCCTCTCCCCTGTTTACTTTTTTGTCTCCACTAAACTATTGTCTGTGTTCATAAGTTTTTTACTATCTGGATTGTTCATTTATTCTGTTCTTTAGATTCCACATCTAAATGAGATCATATGGTATTTATCTTCCTCAGTCTGACTTATTTTGCTTAGCATGATATATTATAGTTCCATCCATGTTGTTTCAAGATGTAAGATTTTATTCTTCTTTGTAGCTGAGTAATACTCCATTGTGTAAATGTACCATAGCTTCTTTACCCAATCATTTATTGATGGACGTTTAGGTTGTTTCCATATCTTGGCTACTGTGAATAATGCTGCAATAAACATAGGGGTGTATATATTTTTTTGACTCATTGTTTTGGGTTTCTTTGGAGGGGAATTGCTGGATCTTAAAGTAGTTACCTTTTTAATTTTTTGAGGAACCTTTGTACTGTTTTCCATAATGGCTGGACAAATCTGCAGTACCACTAATAATGAACAAGGGTTCCCTTTTCTCCACATCCTTGCCAACACTGTTGTTGGCCAAATTATTGATGATAGCCATTCTGACAGGAGTGAAGTGATATCTCATTGTGGTTTTGATTTGCATTTCTCTGATGATTAGTGTTGTTGAGTATCTTCTCATGTGTCTATTGGTCATCTGTGCATCCTCTCTGGAGAAATGTCTATTCAGGTCTTCCACCCATTTTTTAATTTGGTTGTTTATTTTTTTTTGGTGTTAAGTTATACGAATTTCTTATAAATTCTGGATATTAACCCTTTATCAGATGGCTCATTGGCAAATATCTTCCCCCATACTGTAGGATGTCTTTTTGTTTTGCTGATGGTTTCTTTTGCTGTAAAAAAACTTTTTAGTTAGATGTAGTTCCATTTGTTTATTTTTTCCTTTGTTTACCTTGCCCACAAAAATACATCATTGAAGATATTGCTAAGGGTAATATCTGAGAAGTTACTTTCTATATTTTCTTCTAGAAGTTTTTATGGTTTCAGGTCTTATATTTAAGTCTTTAATCCATTTTGAATTTGTTTTTATATATGGTGTAAGAAGGAGGTCCACTTTCATTTTTTTGCATGTATCTACCCAGTTTTCCCAGGACTATTTGATGAATAGACTATCTTTACCCTAATGTGTATTCTGCTTCTTTTATCATAGATTAATTGGCCATATAGACATGTATTTATTTTTGGGTTCTCTATTCTGTTCCATTGGTCTATGAATCTGTTCTTAAGCCAATGTCATGCTGTTTTAATAACTATGTCTTTGTAGTATAATTTGATATCTGGTAGTGCGATTCCTCCAACTCTGTTCTTTTCTGAGGGTTGCTGTGGCTATCGCAGGTCTTTTATGGTTTCATATAGATTTAAGGATTATTTGTCCTATTTTTGTGAAGAATGCCATTGGTATTTTGGTGGGAATTGCATTGAATCTAAAGATTGCTTTGCGTGGTATGGACATTTTAACTATATCAATTCTTCCTATCCATGATCATGGTATGTGTTTCCATTTATTTGTATCTTCTTTGATTTCTCTCTTCAGTGTCTTAAAATTTTCTGAGTACAGCTCTTTTATTTCCTTCGTTAAATTTATCCCTAGGTTTTTTCTTTTTTCTTTTTTTTTTTTTTAGTGCAAGGTAAATGAAATTATTTTCTTAATTTCTCTTTCTGCTAGTTTGTTATGGGTGTATAAGAATGCAATCAATTTCTGGATATTAATTTTGTGTCCTATTACTTTACTAAATTCATGTATTAGTTCCAATAATTTTGGGGTTGAATCTTTGGGGTTCTCTCTATATAGTATCATGTCATCTGCAAATAATAATGGTTTTACTTCTTTTCCTATTTAGATGCATTTTATTTATTTATTTATTTATTTATTTATTTTCTTGTCTGATTGCTGTGACTAGGATTTCTAGTACCACGTCGAATAACGTGGTGACAGTGGGTATCCTTGTCTTGTTCATGATCTTAAGAGAAATGTTTTTAGTTTTCCCCCACTGACCATAATGTCAGCTCTGGGTTTATCATATATAGCCTTTATTATATTGAGATATGTTCCTTCTATTCCCACTTTGCTAAGTGTTTTTATCATAAATTGCTACTGGATGTTGTTGAACACTTTTTCTGCATTTATTGAAATTACATGATTTTTATTTTTCATTTTGTGTGGTGTATCACATTAATTGATTTACATATATTGAATCCACCTTGTATCCCAGAAATGAATCCCACCAGATCATGGTGTATGGTTTTTTTAAATTGTATTGTTGAATTTGATTTGCTAATATTTTGTTGAGAATTTTTATATTTATGTTCATTAGGGATATTGACCTATAGTTTTCTCTTTTTTGTAGTGTCTTTATCCAGTTTGGAAATCAGGGTAATGGTGGCCTCATAAAATGAGTTTGGGAACCTGCCCATTTCCTGGATTTTTTGAAATAGTTTGAGGACAATAGGTGTTAATTCTTTTTAGAATGTTTAGTAAAACTTACCTGTGAAGCCATCTGGTCCAGGACTTTTGTTTGTTGGGAGCTCATTGATTGCTGATTCGATTTTGTTGTTAGTAATTGGTCTGTTTAGATTTTCTGTTTCTTTTTAATTTAACCTTGAAAGTGTGCATGTTTCTAAGAATCTATCCATTTCTTCCATATAGTCCAATTTGTTGGCATATAGTTGCTCATAGTATTTTCTTATAATTTCTTGTATTTCTGTGATGTCTGTTGTCACTTCTCTTCTATTTCTGATTTTATTTATTTGGGGCCTCTCTTTTGCTTGAGAAGTCTGATGAAAGGTTTTTCAATTTTGTTCATCTTTTCAAAGAACTAGTTTCATTGTTCTTTTGTATTGTCTTCTTAGTCTCAATTTAGTTTATTTCCAATCTGATTTTTATTCTTTCCTTTCTTGTACTCATTTTGGGTTTTGTTTGCTGTTCTTTGTTCAGTTTCCTTAGGTATAAAGTTAAAATCTTTATTTGAGATTTTGCTTGTTTCTTCAAGTAGGCCTACATTGCTGTGAATTTCCCTCTCAGTACTGCTTTTGCTGTGTCCCATAGATTTTTGGGTAGTTGTGCTTTCATTCTCATTTATCTCAAGGTACCTCTTTATTTATTCCTTACTCTCATTGTTGATTCATTTATTATTTAGTAGCATATTATTTAGCCTCCATGTGTTTGTGCAATTTTCAGGTTTTTTTTTCTTGTAATTAATTTTTAGTTTCATATTGTTGTCTTCAGAGAGGGTGCTTGATAAGATGTTAATTTTTTAAAAAATTTATTGAGGTTTCTTTTGTGGCCTAACATATGGTCTATCTTGGAAAATGTTCCAAGTGTACTTGAACAGTATATTATACTGCTTTGGGATGAAATGTTTTAAAAATATCAGTTAAATCCATCTGGTTCAGCATGTTTAGGCCACTGTGTTCATGTTGACTTTCTGTCTGGAAGATCTGGCCATTGGTGTCAGTGGGGTGTTAAAGTTCCCTACTACGATTGTGTTATTGTTGATGTCTGCCTTCATGTCAGTCAATATTTGCTTTATGTATTTAGGTGTTTCTATGTTGGGTGCATAAATGTTTATAAGAGCAATGTCTTCTTGTTGGACTGATCCCTTTATAATTATGTAATGTCCTTCTTTGTTTCTTGTTATACGTAGTCTTTGATTTAAAGTTTATGTTGCCCAATGTAAGTATTGCTATCCCAGCTTTTTTCTCATTTCCATTTGCATGAAATACCCATTTCCATCCCTTTACTTTCAATCTATGTGTGTTGTTCCTTCTGAGGTGAGTCTCTTGTAGAGAGTATGTGCCTGAGACTCCACTTCTTATCTGTTCAGCTACTCTATGTCTTTTAATCCATTTACATTTAAAGTGATTATTGATAGGTATGCATTCATCACTATGTTATTATTCATATTTATTATTTTTTGTTTGCTTGTTTGCTTGTGTTCTCCTTTTTTCTGCTGAAAGAAGTTCCTTTAGCATTTCTTGTAACACTGGCTTGGTAGTAGTGAATTCCTTTAGCTTTTTCTTATCTGGAAGTTCTTTTTCTTTCCTTCAATTTTAAAAGACAGCCTTGCTGGGTAGAGTAGTCTTGGTTGCAGGCCCTTGTTTTTTTTATTACTTTGAATATTTCTTGCCACTCTCTTCTGGCCTGCAAAGTTTCTATCAAGAAATCTGCTGATAGTCTAATGGGAGCTTCCTTGTAAGTAAATTGTTGTCTTCCTCTTGCTGCTTTTAGGATTCTCTCTTTGTCTTTAATCTTTGCCATTTTAATTATGATATGTCTTGGTGTGGGCCTGTTCAGTTTCATCTTAATTGAGACTCTGCCCTACCAAGGCTATTGTGTCTATTTCTTTTGCCAGGTTAGGGAAGTTTTCAGGCATTGTCTCTTCAAATAGGTTCTTGATCCCTTGCTCTCTCTCTTCTCTTTCTGGTACCCCTATGATCCAAATGTTGTTATGTTTGATGTTGTCCCAGAGGTCTCTCAGGATATCCTCATTTTTTTTCTTAATTCTTTTTTTCCTTTTCTCTTCAATTAGGTTTTTTCTTCTACCCTGTCTTTCAGATTGCTGATTCAATTTTCTGCTTCATCTAACCTGTTGATTCCTTCTAGTGTAGTCATTTCAGTTTTGTTCTTTATTTCTGATTGGTTGTTTTTAATAGTTTCTATGTCCTTCTTTATGGTTGCTATATGTTTGTTGAAGTTTTCAGTAAGTTCCTTAAACATTCTAATAACCTGTGTTCTAAACCATTGCTCTGGTAGGTTAATTACATCCATTTTATTTAACGCTATTTTGGAGGTTTCTCTTGTTCTTTTATTTGGGACATGCTCATTCTGCCTTCTCTGTGTTTGCTTCTATGTAGCAAGTATCTCTCTTATGTCTCTTAGTCTTTGCTTCATGGCCTTATGTAGTATGTATCCTATGTGGTACAGTGGTGCTATCTTTCTGATTTCCCATGTGTATTATGTAGGATTGCCCTTTGAATGTGTTTTGTGTGTTCTTCAGATGTAATTGAGTGGTATGCTGCTTGCAGCATACTGTTAACTGATGAGTGGAATGGCAGAGTAGCACGGAAAGCTCCCCAGACAGCTGCTCATGCTGTTGTCAGCAAGAAAATCTTCCTCCTTTAGAAGGTGGGGCTGGTCACTCATCCACCTAGAGTGCCTCCGTGTTGACAGGGCAAATATTTAGGGGGCCTATGTTCACATTGAAAAAGAAAAAGACACACATACAAATAAGCAAACAAAGAAATATGCAAAAAAAAAGGGGGGGTGGTAAAAATTCCCTAAAAGCCCTGTGGTCTGCCACTCACAGCACACCGTTAGCTGCCCTGGAGGTGGAGGTGAGGGTGGCAGAGCAGCACTAGAAGTTTCCCAGGCAGCCTCAGACAGTTGCTCCTGCAAAAGGCTGAAAGTCTTCCCCAGTTAGTAGGGTGGGGCTGATTGCTCTGTCACCCAGAGTTTCTCTTTGTGGGCAGGCCAACACTTCAGGTGCCTGTGTGTTCTTTGAAAGAAAAGAAGTGTAAGAAATTTAATAATAATAATTAAATACAAAATAAAAAATAAGAATAAAAAATTAAAAATTGAAAATATATACAAAAAAATTTAAAAATTAAAACTTAAAAAATAAAATTAAAGAAATAAAATAAAAATGAAAGAAATCATTAAAAAGAGTTAAAATGATAAAAGAAGAAAAAGAGAAAAGTTGAAATTAAAAAGAAAAAAGAATAAAAAAGAAAAAGTTTCATGTAAGTCCTGTGGTAGAAGATAAAGAAGAAAGAAAAGTAGAATTTAAAAGAAAAAAAACTTTTTTCCTTTTTCTTCCTCTTTTGTTGTGTGCCCTTTCATCTGTCTCTTGCAGCACACTTTTAGTTACCCTGGAGGAGTAGCAGAGTGGTACCAGAACCTCTCTAGAGAATTGCTGATAGCTGCTCTTACAAAAGTCTGCAAGTACCGCTTCTTTCACTAGTTGGGCAGAACTGATTGCTCAGCCAACTGGAGTTGGACTGGGAAAATCTTCAGTGTGCCTGAGCACACTTTGAAAGAGGAAAAAAATAGGGAAAATGGTAATATTAATACAAAATAAAATAAAGAAATAAAACTAAAATAAAAATATGAAAAAATATAAAAATAAAATTAAGAAAGAATAATGGTAAAAGAAGATTACAGAAAAGAAAAAAGTAAAATTAAAAAAAATAAGGATAGGCACATAAGTTTTTGTGTGTGGGGGGACCCAGCGGATTTTCACTTGTTTCTCAATTTTAGCTGTGCAGGAAGAGCAGCAGTGCAGCACTGGTCCTTCCTGAAGGAGATGCGGACAGCCTTTCCTGCATAAGATTGAGAGAAGAAAAATAAAACTAAACTAAACTAAAAACTTTCCCTGCTACTCTGCTAGTAGGGCGGGGCTCATCTCTCAGCCACCCTGGGTGCCCCACTGGGTGGAAAGGGTGGAGCTCTGGGTGAGCTTTGTGAAGCCCTTGTGTGCTTTGGGGAAATTTTTCCTTAGAATTCTGTGCTTTTTCTGCTGGCCTACAGCTTCACTTCCTGAGATTTTGCGCTGCGAAGCCACTGTGCTAAAAACCTGCTAGACCGGTTTTCACAGCTAGTAGGGTGGTAGCTGAAAACTGGGCAGCCTAGAGCACCCTGGGATATGTAGTCCAATTTGTGTTGAGCAGGGTTTTCGGTTGTGTCTCTGATGTAATGCCTAGACCAGTGCGATCTCAGGAGTTACTCCTTTTGGGGAGGATTAAACATAGAAAAAAAATGGTGTCCTACTATGGGCTACTGAGATTAATTCCGCATTTGAACAATCAGACTCTCTGGCCCCTATCCCAAAACCCCACAGCTCAACCTCCCTGTATGTCCCTGGCACCTGCAGAGATGTCTCTTTGCTAAACGCCAGGTAAGCTGTGGCAAGAGGTTGGGTCTGTGCATACAACCCACTGGAGAGCATCTGGATTTCCAGTCAACCTCTGTCCCACCAATACAGACAGACAGAACTGTGGCTGATTTTCCCTGCTAGATGTAACAAGATTAAACAAGATTCTTTCTCTCCTGCACAGGGCTCCTGGGCTGGGGAAGCCGGACGTGGGTCCAGCACCCCTCGCTACACCGTGGGAGGCCCTGACCCTGAGTTATCCCTCCTGCAGTGGTCCTGGGGCCACCCCGCTTTCCTTCTCTATTCCTCCTACCGGTCTCGATGGGACTTCTTTGCTTATTTCCTCAGCTGTCAGACTCTGTTCTGTTCCCCAAGTCCAGCCATTACCCTATCTATCTGCAACCCCAATGAGACCTGGAGTGACTGTGGACACTGTCTCTACCTAATTTGCTATAGTTTTTCCTTTCTTTGCAAACTTTTTAAAAGCTAAATGAGCCACTTGCCAAGCTATAAGACCCAGGATTTTGCACTTGTAGCCCCTTCCGGAACTGTGAGACAATAAATTTCTGTTGTTTAAGTAACTCTGTGCTATTTTGATATGGCAGCCCTAGCTACCAATACAATGAATATGGATTCAGAGAAAAGAGTGATTGTTGCGTGAGTTAACTGTAAAATGGTGTTGGCTGTTTAATCTGAGGCTTTCCCCTCCATGGTAGGAATCCCTTTAGCCTGAGAAAAAGAGGTGTTGGGACCACCATCCACCACATCACCTCCATTCCCATGACAAAAGTGCTGAGGACACAGTGACCCATGTTGGCCTTATGGATTCCTTTTTCTAGCTCCAGCAGACCACTCCCAGATCACTTCCTCAATTACATGCAGGTCTGAATTTATTACAAGTCCAGTGTGGAGCCATAACTGTCGAAATATACTCATATGACATCCTTGACAGAGTTCAGATATGTGCTTAAAGATGGCAAGAAACTTCATTTTAAGATCTCTATCCCCAAACAGAATAACTTTGATAGACTTCAAGTAAGTTAAATATTCATAAAAATAAAAATATGTAACACACAAGTACTTTTGGGGAATATACTTTAAAATTTAAATAAATTTTACTTCTTATTTTAGCACTTACAACTAGGTAATATTATTCTTTTAATAACATCTGGAGTCTAATAATTTATCCTAAATCTACAAAATAATTTAGTTGCAATGTTTTATAGATGAAATTGGAACATGCAGCATGCAAAAGTGGGCCAGGTCTCCCATCACCCCATACTGTGGCTTTGTGATGGAAGCAGCTGTATAGGTGCCTATATTGGTGAACTCAGCTCCCATAACAAAATACCATAGACTGAGTGGAGAGAGAAGGGAAGCAAACTCTCTCATGTCTCTTGTAAGGGCACTAATTCCATTTATGATGGCTCCACCTTATGGCCTCATCTAAACATAATCATCTCCCAAAGATCCCATCTCCACAAACCATCACATTGGGCTGGGGGTAGGACTTTAACGTATGAATTTAAGGGGACACAATTCAATCTGTAAACAATAATATAAATGGAGTCACTTCATTTTATTTTTATTATTTATGACTGAACCAACCTACTAGTACAGAAACATAGTTACAAAGAGAAAAATCTTGTTTTAAATAATTTACCAAAAACCATGCCCAATTGCTCAGATAGTAGTGATCTTCTCAGTGATATAGTTAAGATGCAAGCAACCCGAATACAGCATAAATATGTGTGCCATCTCATATGCGATTCCTCATAGACCAGCTTGGTTCTTCTCTAATGTCTTCTCTTGGAACTGGTACCTGATTTTAGTACCAGTTTTCATTTGAATCCACTGGGGAATAGGCCAATTCTGCTTTTGTTTCTTGGCCAGGAACCACTTGATATTGAAAGTCTTGTGAGAAGACATGGCAAGGAAGAGTCAACCACATACACCATATGGCAGAGACAGATAGTAAATGGAGCCATTTTAAAATGGAGTCAAATCTGCCATGCCAGAGAAACTGCCTTTCATGTCTTATGTCTCAAATCTTGAACTGTTAAAACAGGGCAAAATAACCTTTGGACTGGGCCTAAGCAAACTTGTGCCCTAAATAACTGTTTGTAAGAATCACAAGAAGGCAGTTGTGACTACTGGATTGATGACTACCCAACTGAAATGAAAAACATTCTTTAAAGTTAGCATCACTGCTAGGTTATCTACACCAATAGAAATGCCTTCCTCTTACTGATGTGATTGTTCCCCCATTGCTTTTGTCTCCAAATTGGAACATAACCTGGGCTTCTGCCTTAATTAATGATTCCCAAATAGTTATAGTTATTGGTCTCAAATAAGTATCTGTTGCCTCTAACTTTGAAAGACCTTTTATTTTTAGGTTAGCAAGTCCATATCAGTGCCTTTAGGAATAGAATGAGTCTTTTCTTCCCTTTTGGCAGCTGCAGTCCTATACCTAGGCATGTCATGGTGAGCCAAGTGAGGGTTGGATTTCAGCTCCCCTTTGTTCCCCCACCTCAGGGATGAGTTTGTGGAGTACAAAACCTACACAATCTGTGTCTAGGCACACAGACTGAAAACCACTAGTCTCCATAAAATGAGGTTGTTCTGGTGTAGCAGCAACTCCTGCTTGCAGTAGCAGTTATAGGAAAGAGAGGGATTTCAAGGGGGATCAGCTTTTACTTTGAGGCTTTTTTGAATTGCCCACTTGACTTCTCAAGCCAGATCACCTCAATATGCTACGTGGTAGGCCGTAAGGCTACTTTACGAGATTCTTCAGAACTGGTCTTTCCCACTTATCTTCCTAATTCTTATTCTCCATCTCTGTTTGCTTTGATTTTCTCTGTCTTCAATTGGTTGTGTGACCCTTTCACTTGTCTCCACTCTTGGCCCCTCTAAATTTGGTGTAAGTGCCAATTCCTGATTTGGGACCTGAGGCTTTCTCTAGGATACCATGGCTTGACACATTTGCCTGAGCAGGAAGTTTGCAGTTTCCACAGTACCTGGTCGCTCAACCAGAGATCAGCAACCCAGCCCCTAATGGCTTTCCCTTCTCTTCCATTCAGGGTGGGAGATAGATGCAGATAATCTTTGAGAGGAGCTGGAGTGGTGTAGAATTACAAACTCTGCCTCATGGCCTAGCATGCTTGAACTGTGCCTGTTTTGTGAAGGTTGTCCAACTCCAAGAGTTAAACAATGTGTGAGAATCCCTTCTATTTTTAAAGCTCCCTCTCTCTGTTAGCTCTAGCACAACTGCTATTGTGTTTTACTTTATCTTTTACATGAAATGGTTTGTTGTCTCCTCACTGCCTAAAAGTATTATAGCAATGACGTACTTCAAAAATTGAAAGCCCTTTCATGTATAAGGGCTATCCAGAAAGTATCTAGCAATGGAACTGTTCTCGTTATATTGACAATGGCTGGATTTTTTTCCAGACAGCCCTCATATGTATTTTTTTAATCCTCATAAAGTTTTTAGGAAGAAGGTATTCTTCCCTATTTATGGGAGAGAAACATTCTGGGGGAGGGGATTTATAATTTCCATCCAACCTGAGGTGGCTGGCTTATTGAGTAAATATTATGCTGCCTCACTCTCCTGAGTTAAAATGACACTAACAACAAAAAAATCACTGGTAACATGTTCTGAGCATTTCATTTTCATGGAAAACATTATCAAGTTTTACCTTCTGAATAACAAAGCTGATCTTTATGAATGACATATTTCAGGTTAAGCAGGAAGGTGTAGTATCCAAAGCAATTTCAGGTGATTTTTTTAAAAAATAATTTTTTTATTATTAAAATAATAATTGACATAACATATTCATTTTTGGTATATAAAATAATGATTTTATATTTGTATATACCTCAAAATGATCACCATGATAAGTCCACTTAACATCTATAACCATACACAGTTAAATTTTTTTCTCATGATGACAACTTTCCAGATCCATTCTCCTAGTTATTTTCAAACATGCAATACAGTATAATTAACTCTAGTCACCATGATGCACATTACATCCTCATGATTTATTCATTATGTAACTAGAAATTTGTACCTTTTGATCCTTTTTATCCATTTTGCTTACCCCCACCCCCTTCAGGTGGTTCTTCTTAATTATTATCATTTATTAAGTGTCAAGTTCATTCTAGAGAACCAAATATAGAGCACATTTTCTCATATAAAATTTATTGTTTTGGCGAACTAGTTGCACAGATGTCACTGGGTATACTACATTATAGAGTAGCTTATATCCACCTAAATAAATAGGGTCCAGGCAATATGTAAGTTGAGTACACAGAGATTGCTAATGTTCTACTTCCAGTCCACTTCTAGTAATTTCTTAGTGATTGAACACTTTCTCTTCTGATAGTTAAAATTCTTAATATTTTGGCCATCTCAAAATAAAGATTACATTTTCTGTCTGTATTTGCAGTTAGGCATGGTTGTGTAATTAAGTTCTGGTCAATGAAATACAAATGAAAGTAGTGTGTCCAACTTCCAAAAGTGAGGGCAATAATAATGTCTGCTGCAGAAACAGTACTTAGACATCAGGAGTCCATTTGTTTCCCCTGAAGCCTGGGTTTTGATCTTGACGGAGGTCTGGACACTGGACTAGCCAGAGCAGGACTTCCATTGCCCTTAGACTGCCAGCATGGTGCTGAGAAGGTGGATCCAATGAAACTGCATTGAGGAGAAGTTGAATAAAAGCCAGAAAGAAAGAGAAATTCAAAAGGCATGTCAATAAGGCTGATGCTGGGAAGTCCTAGACAAGAGAAGTGCTGAAGCAGGCAGAAGATCGGAAGTGAAGACTGAAGTAAGACTTGTCCACACAAAATGGATGTCCAGTGAATTGCATGAGGCTCCTGTGGCTCAGATATGGTGGGGAGGAAGTATAGTGAGGACAGTGAACAAGTGAGTGGCTGTATGGGCAGAAGGAAACACAAGAAGTCCTTAGACCATGCAATGTTAGGACCCAAGAGGTATGAACAAACAGATGCCTACACCTCTTAAGTTAGCGAAGGCTGGAACAAGCCCTTCTTATAGCCTTCCTCAGGTCTTTCTCTCCTGTCTCCACTGGGGAGATTGCAGAAAGCCCGCCATGGAGAACCTGGCAGGATAATAATGCAGAGCCAGCCCGTAGGTCTCTCTAAGGCCTCCTGCAGATTGGGAAAAATGAGGGTGGGGAGGGCAGTGCACAGCAGGGAAGTGTTTCTGAAATTGGCAAATTTGCAAGGCCTAGGGCAATGTGTCTCAGTGGGCCTCAGATTGTACTTGGTGAAATATTTTATCTTCATCCAGGATATGAGCCTCGGTCTCACCAGTGCATGTAATGGATTTTGTTAGCAAACGCATACATACAGCTGCTCACAGAAGGAGCATTGACTTTCCTATTTCAGGTTGCATTCACTAAATCTGTGGCTGCTAAACTTATTTTTAAAGTAATTAAAGATCCTTTCTTAGATGTCTGAATGGAATGCAATGGAACTAGCCTGGATAGTTGTTAGCTTGATGCAGGTAAATACACATGCACAAACACACATCTTTATTGGGGCAATTTAATGTGGAGTCACACAGTTGACAAGCCACCTTTTAAAGCATATATAATGTGTCAGATAATGTGTGAGGTGCTTGATACACATTATCTTTTAATCATCACAATAGCCTTTCAAGGTATTAGCATAGCTACAGGTGGCCTTCGGTGCTACCTGACTCCATGTTGGTATGCTGCTCACAATGTCAAACAACAAAAGAGGAGTTTCATGAACTCAGCCTGCGAGTCAAGATTCAGGGCTCAGGTCAACTCTGCTGCCACTTAATAGCTGTTGTCTAGGTCACTTACCTATTCTCTCTGTGTTTCAGTTTCCTCTTATATACCAATTCTTTTGCTTTACACTACTGTTCTCTAGGGCTTCTTCCTTTTCTCATGTTCTACGCTCTCTGTAGTCTCATCACTTAACATGTTCCAGACTTGATCTTTAGAGCAACTGTAAATGTGAATAAAACAGGTTAATTAGATTAATATGCTTTTATTTAATTTATTTTTGTAATCATCAGCAAAATTTCTTTAAAACTTTCTAAATGGAAGACTCAAGGAGATATGTCTTTTGAGAAATATAAGGTAAAAATCTGAACTTAAAATGTGCATATAATCCCTAAGGGCTGACTCATATTATTCAAACCCCTTGCTTGATCCCATCTCCTGCCCCATTACAAGAACGCTTTCTCTTCTGTGTCTTCAGTCTTTACATTTTCACTGGCTCCTTTTGTTCAGTCTAAAAGTGTGATTAAGTCCCTTCCATCAAAACACACACACACTCTCAACGCTGTGGCCTGGGTTTGATTCCCAGTCAGGGAACTACCCCCTACCAAAAATAAATAAATAAGGTGATGGAAAGAGAACTCACACTGGGTGGTGAACTTATTATACAACAAGTTGACAATGCACTGTAGAATTGTATGCCTGAAACCTATGTAATCCTTGCTAACAGATGTCACCCCAATAAGTCTAACAATAAAAATGAATTTATAAAAAATAAATAAATAAAATAAATAAATAAACACACACACACACACACACACACACTCTCTCTCTCTCTCTCTCTCTCTCTCTCTCCCTCACTCTCTCTCTGTCTCTGTCTCTCTCTCTCTCTCTGTCTCTCTCTCTCTCTCAATTTTATGCATTCCTCTAGCTGTCATCTATTCTCTTTCTCTCTGTCTTGCTACTTAGCTAAAATTCATGAAGGAATACTCTATCACTCTGGCCAATTTCTTATCTCCCTTTCACTTCATATCTCTACCATGCATTCATTCATCCATTGGCACTCATTCAACAAACTTGTTTTTTAAATGCAAAGCATTGTGCTAGGTGCTATGGATACAAAGATGAGGAGCATTCCTATCCTCAAAACGCATGGTTTGGGGCAAAGAAATTCCAGTTGTATAGAGTAGTGGTTAAGAGCACTGGCTTAGGAGTCCAATTCCATGGTTTTGAATTCTGTCTCTTCTACTTCCTAGTTGAGGCCTCGGCAGATGAATTTACCTCTCTGAGTTTCAGTTTTTTCATCCACATAATGCCTACCACTAAAGGTGGTTGTATGGATCATAAGAGGTAATGCATAAAAAACATTTAGCATGGAGCCTGGCAGATGGTGAATATTCAATAATGGTGAGCAGTTTCTGTTTCTATCACATTACAGTGGGACAAAAGCCAAATAGGATCATGAAGAAGGTTACTTTGGAACGTGTGGTGCTGTCCTTAACCTAGACCCGGGAGGAAAGACTTTCCGGAATGGAAGAATGGCCTAAAATGAGTCTTAAAGATTAATTAGGATTTAGCCATGGGAAGTGGAAGAAAGAGCAAGGCAAGGCTAAAGGTATTCAGACAGAGAGTAACTGCCAGTGGAAAAAAAGAGAGCACACACCCACTTCTGGGGTAATGTGAGTAGTGTGGCTAGGATATAGAGTGAGAGGAAAATGGACCTGTGGAGATTGGAGAGGAAGACCCTCACCAGCAAGCACCTGCCCTCTGCCAGAAAGCTTACCTTATAACTGAAGGCAGTGGAGACTTCAAGCAGGCCATTGCAAACCCTGATTGGCTTTAGGGGACGATCATTCTGGAAACTGATAAGGGGCAAGGTTATGGAGGGACCAGGAAACTAGTGACTGAGGGTGTTGGTGGCTGGGTGTGTGTGGTGGTTAATTTAATGGGTCAACTTGTCTTCCCAGATATTTGGTTAAATGTTATTCTGGGTGTGTCTGTGAAGATGTTTCTGGATTAAATTAGCATTAAAATTGGTAGACCGAGTAAAGTATATTTCTCTACCCAATGTAGTGGTCATCATCCAATCTACTGAAGGCCCATCTAAAAAAAAAGGTAAAATATTCTGTCTGCCTGACTACATTTGAGCTGAGACATGGGTCTTTTCCTACCTTTGGACTAAGACTTGAACAGAAACTGACATCATTGACTCCCTGGTTTTACACCTTTGGACTCAGACCGAACCCTATCATCAACTCTCCTGGGTTGGTCTTCCCAGTCTCCACAATCACATGAGCAAATTCTTTGTAATAAATCTCTTCTTTTCTCTTCTCTTCTCTCCTTCCCTTCCCTTCCCCTCTGTTCCCCTTTCCTTTTCTCCTTCTTCTTCTCCTCTTCTCCTCCTACTCCTCCTTCTCTCGTTCCTCTGTCTGTCTCTCTCCCTCTGTTTTGTTTCTCTGGAAAACCCTATTATGTTGGGGTAACACTGTAACTCCATAATCCTCATTGTTCTCTGCTTCCAGGCTTTCTTCCTTTCCACTTACCCTTGATATTTCTAGCAAAGATTTCTTTCTAATATATATCTAGCAGGTCAGATCCTCCCTTGATATTCTTCTCTAGTTCCCAGTAACCTATAATTTCTAATTCCTAGCTTGGAGAAAAAGGTTCTTCAAGATCTGCCCCCAGCCTGTTGGTTTATCCTTTCTTTCTCTCTTTCGCCAGTACCAATATCACCACCCTAAACTCATCATGGTCTTTTATACATTTGTGGCACTCATATCCACTGTTCCTATCATCTGGAGCGTCCCTTTCCCTTTCTCTCCCTGGCTGGTTAACAGCTTGTTAGCACTTACGTTCCAGCTGAAGTGTCACTTCCTTGGCAAATCCATCCCTGACTCCCCAAAGGTATGTAACCTGAGCTTGGTTCCATTTTTGTACCTGTCTCCATCGTGGCAGGTATTACAGACTTATCATAGTGATTCATGCAGTGTCTATTTCCACCCATTGACAGAGCACTTCTCAAGGGCATGGACTATGACAGTTTCAGTTTTGGATCTCAAGAGCCTAGCACGTAGGAAAGACTCAAGTCTCTAAGTGCTGAAATGCTGGGCATGCACAGATGTATGAACATATGACAAAATGGATGGAAGAAGCAGAGAAAGCAGGAGTGATGGTGTAGACCCCACTTATCACAGTTCATTATACTCTTTAAATGTTCTGTTAAGTGAATCATGAACTTCCTTACCATGAACATTACATACTGCATTCCAATAACAGTCAGTTATCAACTACACAATTGTTTTCATAAGATTTTTGTTTAATACTTGTCAAATTTCACCCAGTTTCTATTTGGGCTTGAAGAACCTGAACTAATTTCAGGAACAGCCATGCTCTCTCTTTTATTATGCTTTTATTTTGTACTGGAGAAATTTCAGAAACATATTCTGGTGCTTTTAGGACACTCACTCATAGTATTGTTTAATGTAAAGTTAACATTTTAGGGAAGATAGAATTTCTGAAAAATATTCTTTGATCTTTTTAAAGTTATAATTAAATACATTTCAGAGTTTTAAGATTCAAGCTCTCTAAATTGTGCCAGAATGTGAAAAGACTTTATAGAGGAATTACAACTTTTGAAAACAAAAGTTGGAAAAATATGATGTTCACATTAAGGGGCAGGTAAATTCATTGTGGTATCTGACAATTATAAGCCTGGTGGATTTCTCATCATAACTCTCATAAAGCAAGAGGAGAAAAAGGCCAACTTTAGGAATTTTAGAAAGAAAACACAGCAGGGACAGTAGAGATTGGTTTAATTATCTTAAAAGCAACACTAAGACTTCAAAATGCTTTGAACCTTCCTAGCAGATAAAAATAGTTGGCCTCAATGTTTTACTGCTGAGCAATTGGGTAAATTAGTATTTTTACTGTGGCCAAAAGCCTGCCACCTCTCTTCTGACTCATCTTGTATCTAGAAGCTTGGCTTATGGAAGAATATGGAAGCTCCAAATCCTCATTTCCAGTTAATCCCTGTCAATATGAAGTCAGGCTGCACTTCATGATGAGTTTTGTGTGACAGTTCAATTCAAAGTATATTTACTAGGACCCTTGATATTTGAGTTAAGAAGTAATTTTTCATTTCTAACTTTTTTTTGGTTATTTAAAAAAATAATATATAGTATTGTACTCATTTCAGGCCTACAACATAGTGATTAGATTTCTATATAACTTATAAGGTGATCACCAGATAAATCTAGTACCCATCTAACACCATACATAGTTATTACAATATCATTGCTTATATTCCTTATGCTATACTTCACATCTGCAGTATTATTTTGTAACTACAAATTTATATCTCTTAATCCCTTTGCCTTTTCACCCATCCCTCCAACTACTCTCATTTTTGGGAAGCTTAAAAATGTTTTCTGTATCTATGAGTTTGTTTCTGTTTTGTTGGTTCATTTATCTTTTTCTTCAGATTCCACATATAAGTAAAATCATATGGCATTTGTCTTTCTCTGTCTGACTTAATCCACTCTACATAAATATCCTTTAGGTCCATCCATGCTATTACAGATGGCAATAGTTTGTTCTTTTTTATGGCTGAGTAATATTTCATTGTATATATGTACTAACTCTTTTTTTGTCTTTTTTACAATTTATTTTTCCAAATTACATTTGAAATACAATATTATATTGGTGTTGGGTGTACAGCACAGTGATGAGTCATTTATATAATTTACTAAATTTTCACTCAAATACATCTGGTTCCCCTCTGACATCATACATAGTTATTACAATGTTATTGACTATATGCCCTATGTTGCACTTTACATCCCTGTTACTATTCTGTGACTATGAATTTGTAGTTCTTCATTTCTTCCCCCTTTTTTACCCACCTCTCCAGCTCTCCTTCCATCACTCCAACAAATCTAATACCCATCTGACACCATGCAACTTTATTGACTATATTCTTATTTCATACTCTATATCCCCATGATTATTGCCTTGTAACAACCAAACTAAACTTCTCAGTCCCTTCTTTCACCCACTTATTTTACCCACTCTCCCATCCCTCCTCCCATCTTAAAGAAGTCCCTCTAACATTCTTTGTAATACTGGTTTGAACTCCTTTAGCTTTTTCTTGTATGAGAAACTCTTAATTTGTTCTTCAATCTGAATGATAGTCTTACTGGATACATTAATCTTGGTTGTAGATCCTTGGTTTTCATCATGTTGAATATTTTCTGCCATTCTCTTCTGGCCTGCCAAGTTTCTGATGAGTAATCAGCTGAGAGTCAAATGGGTGTCCCTTTATAAGTTACTACTTGCATTTCTCCTGCTGCTTTTAGAATTTGCTCTTTGTCTTTAACTTTTATCATTTTAATTACGACGTCTTGGTGTGTTCTTGCTTGGGTTCATCTTGTTTGGGTCACTGTGTGTCCTGAGCTTGTACGTCTATTTCCTTCACTAGGTTAGGAAAATTTTTAGTCATTATTTCTTCAAATAAGTTCTCAATCCCTTGCTCTTCTTCATCTACTTCTGGTACTCCTATAATGCGATTGTTGTTATGTTTAATGTTGGCCCACAGGAATCTCAAATCATTTTCAGTTTTTTGGATTCTTTTTTCTATTTGCTGTTCTGATTGGGTGTTTTCTGCTGGCTTTTCTTACAAATCACTGCTTTGTGCTTCTGCTTCATCTAGTCTGGTGACTCCTTTTATTCCATTCTTTAATTCAGTTATTGTGATCTTTATCTATGCCTGGTCTTTTGTAATGATTTGTAGGTCTTCCTTTATGCTTGCTATCTCTCTGCTGAAATTATCATTAAGTTCCCTGAGCATTTTTATAATCATTGTTTTGAGCTCTGTCTCTGATGGGATTTTTGTCCCCATCATTTTTACTTTGATTTTCTGTTGTTCAAATTTATTTTGAGCTCCCTTACTCTGGTTTTTCATTCTAGCAGCCTCTCTGTTTGTAGGTACTCTGCTCCTTAACCTGACACATGTTGCTGGTGTTTCTTTGGTGTTTGCTGCTGATACTGGGTGGACAGAGGTCTGGAGGGGAGAGGTGGCCAGGGTTTGTGCCTTTGTTTTCTGCTTGGGGCTGCAGGGTTGCACAAGTAGTACAGGTTTATGCCTTTCTGTTCTCAGTTTGCCCCAAGGTCTCTGCCCTGAGCCTTGGGGTGAGGTGCCCTGTATGATGACTCCTCAGAGCTTGCTGTTTGTGAGCCTAGAAATGCACATGGCTGCCTCTCTGTCTTTCTTCTTCCTGGGCTGGAGCAAGGTTGTGCTGCGGCTTCTCACCGCCCCCTCCTCTTGGAACTGGAGTAAAGTTGGGCTCTCATGGACCTAGTCTGCACCTTCTGGGGGACAAAGTGATGTTTGGTTGCAGTATTTTGCAGCCCCCTCCTCTGGACCTCCTTTTCTCTGTCCCATGGACTGAGTGAGATCCAGAATTTTCACCTGCTGCCTTTATTCTCCTCTCTCCTGCAGCAGTAGAGTTCCAGGAGGGGAACTGTGTGTGGCTTACATCTCTGCACATCCTTTTTTTTCTTCTCCATTTGCCCCTCTGCCCATCTGCAGGTATTTTGATGTGATGAGTGGGTTTCTTAGTTGTGTTTGTGCTTTACATAGGATGTCCTTAGTTGAGTTTAGATGTTTTATTTGTTGTAATCTCCAGGATTGGCGGGGGGGCGGTTTCAGGGGTCCCTCTCATACCACCACTTTGTTGCTCTTTTCAACTTGAATGTATTATTCACTTCAGTTATTGTATTCTTTATTTCTGACTGGTTCTTTTTTATGTTTTCTATCTCCATTTTAATGTTTTCTATCTCTTTGTTGAAGTTCTTCCTGAGATCATTGAGTATACTTATAACCACTATTTGCAACTCAGCACCTTGTAGAGTTCAGGCCTCTATTTTGTTTAGTTCTTTTACGTGGGCTTTGTTCTGTTCTTGGGCTTTGTTCTGTTTTTTTTTTTTTAATTTTATTTGGGAAATGCTTCTTTGTCTTTGCATTTTGGCTGACTTCCTATGTTTGTTTCTATGTATTGGGTAGAGCCGCTATGTCTCCTGGTCTTAGTAGAGTGGTCTTATGTAGTAGTAGTTCTGTGGAGCCCAGTGTCACAGACTCTCTGGTCACCTGAGTTGGGTTCAGGTATATGCCTTGTGGGGGTTGTGTGTGCCCTTCTGTTGTAGTTTAGCATTGGTTGCTATTTGCACATCAATGGGAAGGATTGACCTTCAGGATTATTAGTTGTGAAGACTGGCCATTACTATTGTGAAGGAGCTGAGCTTACAGAGCAGGGTTCATTTTAGCAGAGCTCTAGTGTCTGCCCAGTGTGCCCTTTGGGTGTGCCATCACTGGTGTTGGCCAGGTGGTGCTCAAGCTTGGTCCAAAGCTGGCCACTTAGCATGCCAGCCCCAGGGTCACCACAGGCCAATTTTAGCCATAGCCTCCTCAAGTGCCCTCCTCAAGTCCACCAGGAATGAGCCACAAAGCAATCCATAGATGGCCACCTCACATATTGGGCTTGGAGGTGCCTGGGAGAGGCTGAGCTATGAACTGAGGCTGGCTGATTATAGTGCTGGGCTTGAAGCTGCTCAGCAAGGGTTAGGGGGTACATCAAAGTCACATACTGCTTGTTTGGGATTTGTGAATCTTTGAAAGATTTTTAAAAATCTACAGCATCAGCAAAGACAGGCCATTTATATGGAAAAACCATTGGAAGCTGCTTGAATGGACCCACAATTTAGGTGGGGTGGGATTTCAGGGAAACACCAGGGCAGAATTAACAGTGTCATCTAGGTTGATAAGGATTCAGATATGGTACCAGCCTAGGTTTGCACAATGGAAGTGGGGAGGGTTCAACACAGGAACAATGCCTTCTGCTAGCACTTCTGTCTGGAAGAAAGGTTTTCCTCATGCCCTCACCGTGAAGCTGAAATTGGCCCACAGTGAATCCTGGGAGGCCCTTGGGTTGACATGCTAGTGACCAGCTTGGACCAAGCTTGAGCACCATCTGGCCACCTCCAGAGATGACACACCCAAAGGGCACACTGGGCAGACACCAGAGCTCTGCTAAGATGAACCCTTCTCTGTAAGCTTAGCTCCTTCACAGTAGTAATGGCCAATCTTCACAACTAATCATCCTGCCCCAATGCTGGAGTTCAGAGTGAGTAAATCTGTGCATGGGCCCTTTAAGAGGAATGTCTAGGATTCCAATAGCCCTCTATTGCACACAGACACAATTTCTGCTGTTTTTCGCAGCCAGAAATTGTGGGGACTTCTCTTCCTGGCACGAGAACCCTGGGCTGAGGAGCATGATATGAGGCTGGAGCCCCTCACTCTTCAGGGGCAGGGATCTCCAAAGCCAAGATAACCCTCCTGCTTTTTAACTGCCACACGTGTGTGGTATAAGCCCATTCCATATCTCCACCCCTCCTACCAGTCTCAAGGTGGCTTCTTCTATATATCCTTAGTTGTAGACTTCAGACAATTCCCAATAATGTTTTTTCTGTAGTTTAGTTGTAATTTTGATGTAGTCATGACAGGAGGTATGCATAGCTTTTATCTACTCTGCCACCTTTACTGGAAATTCTAGTTCTAACTCTAAAAAAATGTAAACATAAACAATAGCAACAAACAACCACAAAACACATCCCCCTTCTTGTTCTGCACTGTGGGCTAATGTACATGTCAGCATCCTGACCTTGGGTGAGTAATTACAATTGCTGAGCTTCATTTTTCTCATCTGTAAAGTGGGAACAATATCTGTCTCATTGGTTTCTGCAGAAGATAAATGAGTAAATATGTGAGTAAATACAGAAGGTGCCAAGAAAAACATATACACATTTTAAGAAAGGAAAAAAACTGCATTAAAATTGTAATACTTAATATATATTGATAACAAAAGATGAATACAAGTCACGTTTGACTTCTGCAATTACAAAAGGTACTCAAAGTGGTTACCATCAGTATCCAGACAATTTTGATTATGGTGAACTACTGCTTGAGCAACATTGACCAAAGTGTCCACTTGCATTGCTGCACATGCTGTTTCAATTTCTTCTTGAAGTACTGCCAATATATCCAGTTTTATATGGTATGCCACATCCTTTAAGGTCCCCCATAGGTAGAAGTAAGGGGTGTCAAGTCAGAAGAATGTGGGGGAAACAATCGCACCTCTTTGTTCTATCCATTGTCCTGGCGAATAGTCTCATACTCCTCGAATGCCAGTCATGCTTCTGCCATTTTCTTTGACTGTCTTGCCTGCAGTCATTTCATTAATGCCATCTCTTGAGCAGAAGTCATACTACACATCACTACCATAATTCAATTCAACTTTGAAAAGTAATACACAGATAACATTGTTTAAAATATGTATACATTTTTTTGGCTCCCTTGGTATATAGCTCAGCACAATATCTAATACATACTCACTATTCAGTAAACAGTAACTGTTGTGGTGGTTGTTGATGTTGACCTTCTTTAAAATTTTTTTAAATTAAATTTATTGGGGTGACATTGGTTAATAAAATTATATAGGTTTCATGTGTACAATTCTATAATGCATCATCTGCATATTTCATTGTGTGTTCACCACCCAAAGCCAAATCTCTTTTCATCACCAAATCTTTGACCCTTTTGAACCTTTTCTTTCTTCCACCCATCCCCCTTTCCCTGTGGTAACCACAACACTGTTTATGAATTTTTGGTTGTCTGTCTTGTTTGTTGCTTTCAGTTTTATATCCCATATATGAGTGAAATCATATGGTTCTCCACTTTTTCTCTGACTTATTTTGCTTAGCATGATATTATTAAGATCCATTTAGGTTGTTGTAAATGGCAGTATTTCATCTTATGTCTGAACAATAGTCTATTGTATATATGTACCACATGTTCTTCATCCAATCATCTACTGAAGGACACTGGTTGTTTCTATCTCTTGACCACCATTAATAATGCTGCAATGAACATAACAGTGTGTGTGTGAATGTGTGTGTGTGTGTGTGTGTGTGTGTGTGTGTGTATTTTTATGAATAAATTGTTTTCAAAATTTTTGAATAGATACCCAGGAAAGGGATTCCTGGGTCATATGGTAACTCTGTTATTCTTAATTATTTGAGGAACCTCCATAGTGTTCCCTATAGTGGCTGTATCAATTTACATTCCCACCAGCAGTATAAACAGATTTCTTTTCCCCCACAATCTCTCTAACACTTGTCATTATTACTTGACTTGTTGATAATTTCCATTCTAACAGGTGTGAAGTGGTATTTCATTGTGGTTTTGATTTGCATTTCTATTATATCTAGTGAAGTTGAGCATTCTTTTTATGTATGTGTTGGCCATTTGTATGTCTGTTCAGGTCCTCTGCTCATTTTTTAATTAGATTGTTTTTTTTTGTTAGTGCATTGTGTGAGTTATTTATATTTTGGATATGATCCCCTTATTGGAGGTATTTCTTGCAAATATCTTTTTCCATTTGGTTGCTTGCTTTGTTTTGTGGATCATTTCTTTTGCTGTATAGTTTTTTAGTGTGATATAATCCCATTCATTTAGTTTTTCTTTTATTTCCCTAGCCTTTGAGGTCAAATTCACAAATTTCTCTCTGAACCCAAGTTAATAAGTTGAGTACCTATATTTTCTTCAATGCATTTTATTGTTTCAGGTCTTATATTTAGGTATTTGATCCATTCTGAGATAATTTTTGTCTGTGGTGAAAAATAGCAGTCTAGTTTCATTCTTTTACACGTGGCTTTCCAATTATCCCAGTACCATTTATTGAAGAGGCTTTCTTTTCTTCATTGTATGTTTTTGGCATCTTCGTTAAAAATTATTTATCCATAAAAATGTGGGTTTATTTCTGGGTTCTCAATTCTGGCTCATTGTTCTGTGTGTCTGTTCTGCCAATACCACACTGTTTTGGTTATTCTCACTTTGTAGTATAATTTGAAGTCAGAGAGTGTGATTATCTCCATCCTTGTTCTTATTTCTCAGGATTGCTTTGGCTATTTGTGTTCTTTTGTAGTTCAATACAAATATGATAAATTCTTGTTCTCTTTCTTTTAAAAATGCCATTTTTTATGGGGACTGTATTAAATCTGTATGTTGCTTTGGGTGACATGGTCATGTTAATTATGTTGATTCTTCCTATCCATGAATACAGAATATAATTTTATTTTTTGTCATTTCTTCAATTTATTTTAATAATGTCTTGTAATATTCAGTGTACAGGTCCTTCACATCTTTTGTTGTTTATTCCTAAATATTGTTTTGTTGCAATTGTAAAAGTAATTGGTTTTTTTTTTCATTTCTTTTTCTGAAATTTCATTGTTAGTATACTCATATAGGAACAGAATGGATTTTTGTATATTGACTTTGCATTCTGCAACTTTATTAGATTTGTTAATTGTTTCTAATAGGTTTTTTTGTTTGTTTTTTTCTTGTGCAGTCTTTAGGATTTTCTTTTTTTTTTAAATATCATTTCATGATACATTTTTTTATTGGTATCTTGAACTGCTACAGAATAATAAATAAACCTTGAGCTTCTCAAAACTAGGACCCATATCTTATTCATATGGGTCAGTATAGCCTAGAAACTAACAGTATTTGAGCTTTAAACAAATCAAGGATATTAATTTTTTTTCTTTTTGCAAGTAACAATATCTTTAGGGTTTTCCATATAAAGAATCATGTCATCTGCAAAAGTGACAATTTGACTTTTTCATTCCCAATTTGGTTACCTTTTATTTCTTTTTCTTGAAAGAGTGCTCTGGTTAGGACTTCCAGTACTATGTTGAATAACAGTGGTGAAAGCGGGCATCTTTGTCTAGTTTTTGCATGTTGATCATATTGTTAATGATGTAATGGGAAGAACATTGGCCTGTAAATCAGGAAAACAAAGTTTTTCAAAAGTAACTATTTAAGCTATTAGTAAACCTATTTTGCTTCTCTAACCCATGTTAAGGCATAATTTTCTCATTTTGAAATAAGAAGTTTGGCCCATATAACTTTCCAACTTTAGTATTTAACACTCTACAAATAAACTTGTCAGTATAGTGAAATCCTCTCAGCTCCATCCCCTGAAATCCCTGAAGCTTCTCTGAAATATTCTTCAACCACAGGCAAGTCTTTCTGAGTCGGCTAGCTCTGTGTGCAGAATAGCTCTATAGAACTACAGAGGTAAAGACTTTTGTAGGTAATAATTTCCAAATCTAAGGACATAATGTCTAGAAACATTTTTCTTTTATTTTTTAGTGCCAGTGGGTACACAGATAACATGTAGATTTGTTTCTAAGATCTAAGAGATACTGTTCCACTGTCAGTGAGAATAGAAGATTGATGATACCTGGTTTCATAGTCCTTTAGGGAATTCAGCTATTTTAACTTGGAAAAAAATAAGTTTTTACTGGGTAAATAAAATTCTTCCAGTTAAGAGTAGGCTGCCATAATAACACAATAATGATCCCTTGCATGTATATGGCTTGTTGTCTCTGCAAAGCCCTTTGTTGTACATTATGCCATTTCACCCCTATAACAACAAGGCAGATAGGGAAGCTGTGAACATTCCCATTGCTGAAATAAGAAAACTGATATCCAGAGAGGTGGTATGACTTGCCTGAGATTACACAGCTTTTAAGGGTATGTACTATGCCAGAGAGAGCTGTGGCTAACTGACTATGTAGGGCACCTAGAAACCTCCTAACCTCTGAGCAGCAGCAATTCTGTCTTCCCCACTGTCTTTGGAAACTGGCAAAACATTTCAGCATCTTCATCACATAAAATTAAGCAAAGAAAAGTTCTCAAAGAAGGATCTACCAGGTTAGCCTCTTAAGCAGACCTGCTGGATAAATGTAAGGGGTAAGGGGAGAGGGGGCTCTATCTTCATTCTCTATCAAAAGACTTCATTTATTGATAATCCTTATCAATAAACACTTTTAAAATGGCTGTCACACTATGTACATTTCAATATACACAAAAATATCCTATAAGAGTCATACTCAGTTTAAAAGGATTTAGAGCAATTTATGGATAAATTTCTCTGCTTATTAATTTATAAAGGAAAAACAGGGCTTTTATTAATTGAATAAATCAAATACAGTAAGAACAAATTCAGGTTCATGAATCAGGAGAAAGATCAGTCTTGGCCTGTTCATAATTTTGCTCAGTCAGTTCTGCAGATAGAAGATAATGGCGTATGACTTGCCTCTCTCTGATTTTCCTTGCTTTCTTTGGGGCTTTTCAGTCTCACATTCCTGCATGTGCGCTGTTCATCCAGGACTTTGTAGGGGAGAGCATGGGCTAAGAGGTCTTAGGGATGTTGGGTGGGCTTGCCGCTCACACACAAGATTTTGCAGACATGCAGGGCTGGCTGTCAAGCCTTTGAGAGGCTGGACTAGATGACCCCAGAGGGCCCTTCCTGCTGGAAGGCCAGAGATGTTCCTTTCCTGTTCTTGGGAATCAGTCAGCCAAGAGTGACCAGTACCATCCCTTTCACTGTGTATCTCCACAGATAAATGGGGAGAAAGATGAAACCCTTAGGGATGAACCATCAGCCCATTCCCTCTTCACTTTGTTAGGAGCAGACCCACAGCCTTAATATGTCTGCTGGGAGAGACATCTATCATATTTTGCTGTTTAATGTGCACTTTTTTTACCTAATTTGTGAGGGAGAAATAAGAATGTGCATTATACATGGGTAGTACTAATTCTTTGTTTGTTTATTCATTTATTTATTCATTCATTTATTATTGTCAGACTTATTGGGGTAACATTGGTTAGCAAGAATTACATAGGTTCCAGGTGTACAATTTTACAGTGCATTGTCAGCTTGTTGTATAAGTTCACCACCGAGTGTTGAGTTCTTTCCATCACCATATGTTTAGCTTTCCCTCCCTCCTCTCCCATCCCCTCCTCCTTCTCCTCTTCCCTTCCCACTTGTCCCCAAATAAGCATTAAACTATTGATTGTGTCCATGAGTTATTTTTCTGTTTGTTTTTTCTTTGTTGCTTTTCAGGTTTATATTCCACCTATGAGAGAAGTCATACAGTTTTTGGATTTTTCTGTCTGGCTTAGCATGATGATGTCTAGGTCCATCCATTTTGTTGTAAATGGCAGAATTTCATATTTTCTTTTTTTTCTCTATCCATCACCCTATATTTAGCTTCTCCTCCCTCCTCTCCCACCCCTCCCCTTTGTCCCCTCCCTAACCCACTCGTCCCCAGTATTTTCTTATAGCTGATTAATATTCCATTGTGTGCATGTACCACAGCTTCTTTGTCCAGTCATCTGTCCCAGGGCACTTTGCTTGTTTCCATGTTTTGGCCACTGTGAACAGCGCTGCAATGAACATTGGGGTACATAAGTCTTTGTGGACTAAGGTTTTCAGTTTTTTGGGTAGATTCCCAGAAGGGGGATTGCTGGGTCATATCGTAACTCCATTCCCAATTTTGTGAGGAAACTCCATACCGTCTTCCATAATGGTTGTACCATTTTGCACTCCCACCAGCAGTGTGTGAGAGTTCCTTTTTCTCCACATCCTCTCCAGCACCTGTTATTCCTTGTCTTGTTGATAATAGCCATTCTAACAGGTGTGAGGTGGTATCTCATTGTGGCTTTGATTTGCATTTCCCTGATAGCTAATGAGGATGAGCATTTTTTCATATGTCTGTTGGCCATTTGTATTTCTTCATGGGAGAAGCATCCGTGTACATCCTCTGCCCACTTTTTTTTGTTTGTTTTTGTTTCTGTTTTTTTGTTTGTTTTTTTTTTTGTTGTTGTTGTTTTTTTGTAGTATGTGGGTAGTTCCCTGGCTGGGAATTGAACCCAGGCCACAGCATTGACAGCGCTGAAGCCTTAAGCCACTACACCACCAGGGAATTCCCTACCCACTTTTTATTTTTAAATTCATTTTTACTGATAGACTTTTTGGGGTGACATCCGTTAGCAAGATTTACATAGGTTTCAGGCACACAATTCCACAGTGCATTGTCAACTTGTTCTATAATAATTTCACCACCTATTGTGACTTCTCTTTCCATCACATTATATCTAGCTTCCCCTCCCTCCTCTCTCACCCCCTCCCCTTTCTCTCCTCCCTATCCCACTTATCCCTAAATAACATTAAACTATTGATTGTGTCCATGGGTTATTTGTTTGTTCGTTCATTTATTTTTCCTTTGTTGCTTACAGTTTTTATATTCCGCATATAAGTGATGTCATGCAGTCCTTTGTTTTTCCTGTTTGGTTTATTTCACTAAGCATGATGATCTCCAGGTCCATCCATTTTGTTGCAAATGGCAATATTTCATCTTTTCTTATAGCTGAGTAATATTCCATTGTGTATATGTACCACAGCTTCTTTATCCAGTCATCTGTCGCAGGACACTTTGGTTGTTTCCATGTTTTGGCCACTGTGAACAGCGCTGTGATGAATTGGGGTACATAAGTCTTTGCAGACAAAGGTTTTCAAGTTTTTTGGGTAGATCCCCAGAAGAGGGATTGCTGGGTCAAATGGGAGCTCCATTCCAAATTTTCTGAGGAATCTCCACAATGCCTCCCACAGTGGTTGTACCAATTTGCATTCCCACCAGCAGTGTACCAGAGTTCTTTTTTCTCCACATCCTCTCCAGCACTTGTTATTCCTTGTCTTGTTGATAATAGTCATTCTAAAGGTGTGAGGTGGTATCTCATTGTGGTTTTGATTTGCATTGCCCTGACAGCTAATGAGGATCAGCATTTTTTCATATGTCTGCTGGCCATTTGTATTTCTTCGTGGGAGGAGTATTTGTTTAGTTCTTCTGCCCACTTTTTAATTGGGTTGTTTGTTTTTTTGTTGTTAAGTCTTATTAGTTCTTTATATATTTTAGATATTAGACCCTTATCTGATGTGTTATTTGCAAATATTTTCTCCCATTCAGTTGGCTGTCTCTTTGCCTTATTGATGGTTCCTTTTGCTGTGCAGAAGCTTTTTAGTTTGATATAGTCCCATTCATTTATTTTTGCTTTTACTTCCCTTGCCTTTGAGGTAAGGTTCATGAAAACTTCCTCTAGCCCTAGGTCTATAAGTTTAGTGCTGATGTTTTCTTTTATACAGTTTATTGTTGCAGGTCTCATATGAAGGTCTTTAATCCATTTCGAGTTAATTTTTGTATATGGAGAGAGTTCACAGCTCAGGTTCATTCTTTTGCATATGTTTTTCCAGTTTTCCTAGCACCATCTACTAAAGAACCTGTCTTTTCCCCATTGTATGTTTTTTGCTCCTTTATCAAAAATTATTTGTGGGTTTATTCTGGGTTTTCAGTTCTATTCCATTGGTCTATATTTCTGTTTTTCTCCCAGTACCAAGCCGATTTGACTATTGATGCTTTGTAATATAAATTGAAGTCAGGGAATGTAATGCCACCAACCTTATTCTTTTTATGTAGTATTGCTTTGGCAATTCGAGGTCTTTTATGGTTCCATATAAATCTAATAATTCCTTTGTCTATTTCATGAAAGTATGATTGTAGGATTTTAATGGGTATTGCATTAAATCTGTAGATTGCTTTGGGCAGAATGGCCATTTTTAACAATGTTAAGTCTTCCTATCCATTAACAGGGAATATTTTTCCACCTCTTAAAGTCTGTTTCAATTTCTTTCAAAAGTGTCTTATAGTTTTCCATGTATAAGTCTGTCACGTTCTTTGTTAAGTTAATTCCCAGGTATTTCATTTTTTTTGTTGTTGTTGTGATAGCAAAGGGAATTGACTCCCTCATTTCTTTTTCTGAGGATTCGTTGTTTGTATATAGGAATGCTGTTGATTTTTGTACATTGATTTTGTATCCTGCGACTACTATATTTGTTTAATGTTTCTAAGAGTTTCCTGGTGGAATCTTTGGAATTTTTTATATAAAGGATCATGTCATCTGCAAATAGTGACAATCTGACCTCTTCTTTCCCAATTTGGATACCTTTGATTCCTTTCTCTTGCCTGATTGCTGTGGCTAGAACTTCCAGTACTATATTAAATAACAGCGGTGACAGGGGGCATCCCTGTCTTGTTCCTGATTTTAGGGGAATAGATTTCAGCTTTTCCCCATTCAGTATGATGTTAGCCGAGGGTCTCTCATATATGGCCTTTATTATGTTGAGATACTTTCCTTCTATACCTATTTTATTTAGTGTTTTGATCATAAATGGATGTTGTACCTTGTCAAAAGCTTTTTCTGCATCAATTGAAATGACCATATGGTCTTTATCTTTGATTTTCTTTATGTGGTGTGTCACATTGATTGATTTTCGTATGTTGAACCATCCTTGTGCTCCTGGGATGAATCACACTTGATCATGATGTATGATCTTTCTGATGCATTGTTGTATTCTAGTTGCTAATATTTTGTATAGGATTTTTGCATCTGTGTTCATCAGAGATATTGGTCTATAGTTTTCTTTATTTGTGTTGTCTTTGCCAGGCTTTGGTATTAGGGTAATGTTTGCCTCATAGAATGAGTTAGGAAGTATTGCTTCCTCTTCAATTTTTTGGATGAGTCTGAGGAAGATAGGTGTTAATTCTTCTTTGAATGCTTGGTAGAACTCGTCGGTGAAACCATCTGGTCCAGGGCTTTTGCCTTTAGGGAGATTAGGGATAGTCATTTCAATCCCTTTGCTATTGATTGGTCAATTTAGATTATTCAGTTCTTCTTGGTTCAGTCTAGGTTGGCTATAAGTTTCTAGAAACTTGTTCATTTCTTCTAGGTTGTTAAATTTCATGGCATAAAGTCCTTCATAATATTTTCTTATAATCCTTTGTATTTCTGTGGTATCAGTGGTAATTTCTCCCCTTTCATTTCTAATTTTGGATATTTGTGTCCTTTCCTTTTGTCCTTTGATTAATCTAGCCAGGGGTCTGCCAATTTTGTTGACTTTCTCAAAGAACCAGCTCTTCATAATATTAATTTTTTCTATTGTCCTTCTGTTCTCTAATTGGTTTCGCCCTGCTTTAATTTTTATTATTTCTTTCTTTCTGCTCACTTTGTGTTTTGTCTGCTCTTCATTTTCTAGTTCTTTAAGATGGGATGCTAAGATGTTTGCTTGTGATTTTTCTTGTTTCTTAAGATAGGCCTGTAATGATATAAATTTCCCTCTTATTACCTCTTTCGCTGTGTCCCAATAATACTGATATGTTGTGTTTTCATTGTCATTATTCCTATACATTTTTTAATCTCATCTTTTATTTGTTCTTTTATCCAGTCCTTTTTTAATAAGCTGTTGTTTAATTTCCATGTATATGTGGTTTTTCCTGTTTTCCTTTTACAGTTCATCTCCAATTTCAAAGCTTTGTGGTCTGAGAATACACTTGGTATGATTTTGGTCTTCTTGAATTTGCTGAGGCTACTTTTGTGTCCAGCATGTGGTCTATCCTTGAGAATGTTCCATGTGCACTAGAAAAGAAGGTATAGTCTTTTTTTGCTGGATGAAGTGTCCTGTAAGTGTCTATTATGTCCAATTGCTGTCATTTAGAGCTGATATTTCTTAATTTATTTTCTGTTTGAATGATCTGTCCATGGCTATTAGCGGGTGTTTAAGTCTCCCACAATGATTGTGTATTCATCAGTTTCTCCTTTCAAGTCTGTTAGTAGTTTCTTTGTATATTTTGGTGCATCCTGGTTGGGAGCATATATATTAATTAGTGTCAAGTCTTCTTGTTGTTGCACTGTGGTTTTTATCATTATGTAATGTCCATCTTTGTCTTTTGCTATCTTTTTTAACCTGAAGTTTATTTCATTAGATATCAGTATGGCCACTCCTGCTTTTCTCTGGTTACCATTTGCTTGAAGTATTGTTTCCCATTCATTCACTTTGAGTCTGTGCTTGTCCTTATGGCTGAGGTGTGTGGCTCGGTGACAGCATATGGATAGGTTTTGATTTTTAATCTAATCTGCTACTCTGTGTCTTTTTATTGGTGAGTTCAGTCCATTAATATTTAGAGTGATGATTTCCTGTGGCCATTACTTTTTTGTTATTGTTTTATTTTTGTTTCTTTCTTGTTGCCCATACTCAATTCCATTTTTCCTCATGTTTTGTTTCAGGTCAGAGCCTCCTTCAGTATTTCAGAAGTGCTGGCCTTGTGCTGGCGAATTCCCTGAGCTTCTGTGTGTCTGAGAAAGTCTTTATTCCTCCTTCATATCTGAAGGATAATTTTGCTAGATAATTTATTCTTGGGTGGAAATTTTTCTCTTTTAAAGTTTTAAATATTTTATTCCACTCCCTCCTGGCATGTAGAGTTTCTGCTGAGAAGTCTGATGCCAGCCTGATGGGTTTTCTTCTGAAGGTTTTAATTCTTTTTTCCCTGGCTGCATTGAGAATTGTGTTTGTCTTTAGTTTTGGACATCTTTAGTACCATGTGTCTTGGAGAAGATATGCTAGGGTCCAGGTGTCTAGGAGACCTGATTTCTTCTTCACTTCGGGTTTCAGATATTTCCATAGGTTTGGAAAGTTGTCGTCTACTATGTTTGAGTATGTTCTTTGTAGAGTGCTCTGCTCCTTCTTCTAATCCTATTATCCTGATGTTGTTTTGTCTCATGGAGTCAGATAGTTCTTGCAGAGTCTTCAATCCTTTTGGTTCTATATTCCCTATCTTCCTCTTTTTGAGATCTTTCCATGTTCTGATCTTCAATATCACCAATTCTTCCCTCCATCTGGTTGGTCCTGTTTCCTATGACAATTATTTCATTTCTCACTTCTTTTATTGTATTACTTATCCCTTGAATTTCCATCTTGATCTTCCTTATGTTTTGAATTTCTTTGTTAAATTGTTCCTTTTGTTCACGGATTTTCTTTCTTAAGTCTTTCACCAGCTATGGTGTTCTACCACTATGTTTTCATTTCTCTCAGAGTCTTTAGAATGGCTACTTTATATTCTCTGTCACTTAGTTCAGAAATTTCTAGGTCTATGAGATCCTTTTCTGGAGATTTTTCATGTTCTTTCTGAGCAACTTTAGATCCTAAGGTACTCATATTGTCTGCTGTGTACTTCTTTGGCATGAGGGCCTCATATTCAGCAGATCCCAGGAGCTCTCTTGCCTTCTCTGATTAGTATTGTTGTTCTGTCTTGCTGTAGGGCAGTCACTCGGTGGCAACTTTTGGAGAGAGGGGAGGTGTTTAAGCCTTATCTCTGGTCTCCAGCCCCGTTTGGAGGTAGGGTGCGCCTATCCACTGTCCCTCTGCTTCCTGCAGTTTGTTAGGGAAGCTGTAAGAGAGGGGAAAGGTCAACAAAAAGCATGATGGGACAGCGCCACCTCCTGTCCTTTGCTGAGGAAGCTGCGGGAGACAAGGGGGGCTGGAGGGATGCAGGCTGAGGCCGCACCCCCTGGCTGATGCAAATGCTCTCAAATCCACCTTTCTTCCTGGGCATGCTCCAGCAACCTGTCTCCACAGCAGCTGCTCAGGGCCAAGTCTGCAAGAGCACACTGCATGATGGTGCTGGGCGCGTGCAAACCTCGGGTCCAAAGCTGTGGACCTGATGTCATGGGTCGCGTGAAGGTGGCTGGCACACCTCTGCTGTGGGCTGGGAACTGCAGGCCTGAGGAGGAGCCATGTACATGTGTGCTGTGGGATGCAAGGGAGTCATGGTGCTGTCTCTGGGACACCACCTCAGTCTGTGGCTGTTCAGAGTCCTTGCTCAGCCCTCTTGCTACTCAAGAGCTTCAGAGGCTGGTCCCCAGTTCTGTCCCCAACACGCTGTTCTAAGGTCCAACTCCCCCATGGTCTCCCACTATTCCGCCACTCTGGCTTTCACTGTTGTCACCTGTTGGCCTCCTCCCTCCCGTGCACTGTGCTACTCCTGAATTTCTTTCCAGTTTCTAGTTCCTTTAGTCAGCAGTGATGGTGTCCTATCGCAATCTGTCTCTGCTCTCTTTTCCTCTCCCACTCACCCGTTTCTCTCCAACCTTCAGGTGTTGTCTTGTGATGCATGGATGTCTCAGCTATCATTGTGTCATTTAGGGTCCTCATTCTTGGCTCCTGTATGGCTGTTCAATTGTGTTTTCTGGGAGAGGCTTTAGGGACCTCCTCTCTGGTGGCCATCTTGCCTTCTCTCTACCATATAAATGTTTTTAATTCCTTTATTTATGCTTATAAGTTGAAACTGTAACTTTAGATATCAATAATGATATTCATATGCATTTTTATTGTTAAATTTATTCTTAGGTTTTGTAATTATTTGTAACATAAAATTTCTTACACCATAATATGTGAAAAAATAAATGCTAAAATTCCTTTATAATACAGAAAACAAGTACCTAAATATAAACAAATAAAAATTTGAATTAAAATATTAAAACAAAAGATTTTTTCCCCTGAAACATGGGCACGTATTATACACAGCAAAATACGGTATGTAAGTTTGAATAGTGCTCCCAAGCCTTAGGAGACATGGCTGGCAGCAAGGTTCACTAATGGCAGAACCACCACCCAGCCAAGCCTGCCAAGGTGCTCATGTGTGAGGACCCCCTGATGGCGCCAGATGCAGAAGTGCCTCAAGCTTGATAGCCTGTATATCCCTCAACCCATTTAATCAGCTTTCAAAAGTCTAGAATCACTTTATTAAAACTCTAGAAGAAAATCCTCATGCTGGCTTCTTTTCAATATGGGTTGCAATATGTCAAATTTTGGAAAGTCTGACTTATCAAAATAAGAAGCCTTCTGAATAAGTACCTGAGAGACAAATTGTGAATGCATGACTATTAACCCTTTCGGCAGATTTAAAGATGTCCACTTACCAAGGACCTACTCTACACGTGAGCAGCCTTTTACTATTTAACATTCTCCTCAACCCCATGAAGTAGATGCTATTACTATTCCTGCTTCACAGTTGAGAAAATAGACACTGCCCTTATTGTAGAATAATCATGTTCACATAGGTAGCAAAAGGTGGAGACATATGTAACCAGGCTCCTACTTTAGTAACATTTCCTTTGGCTTGACTAGAAGGATCAGAGCTTCCAATTAAAGAAAGATCTTCTGGAACTTGGAACTAGTTCATCAATGTGACTAAGTGCTACTTCATTCAGTTCCCTACTTGAAGCCTCCTTATCCACTCTGATCTATACCTCGTAGTCTAGAAATGCAATAGCCTCCCACAGTTTCTCTTAGGGATATTAGGAAATATAGAGGCAAAACTTGGAAAGAAAGAAAGTTAAAAAGATTCATGGGTGTGACAGAGCTCAGTATCAAAGTGTGTGTGTGTGTGTGTGTGTGTGTGCGCGCGTGTGCGCGCGCGCGCTCACATGTGTGCTCACATGCATGAAGTCTGTTATGGACTCACCTCTGTAAACATGGAGAAGAGAGCAGGATCTCTGCATACTTGACAGCTCTATTGAGTGTAGCTCAGAATAGCCTTGCTGTGCCTCATACATTACACAGCAGCATCTCTGTTACTGTTCAGCAGCCTACCTAGCTGCTTTTCCACCTCCCAGCTTTCTTTTCTTTCCACCTCCTTTTCTTTCTCTCTTGACCTTTCTGTCTTCCCTGTTGCTGGTTTGGTTTGTACTTTCCCAAACTGAATCCCAGTTCCTCTCTTCTGCTCTGCACTGGTTCCTTTGTATGGCTGCTTTGGTTTCCTCCTCGAGTCCCTGCAGCACCAGCTCTGCCTGCTCTCTTCCAAGTTATTCAGAGTAGGTGTAAAATGAGGGCAGCATAGACCAGGTCTTCTGCTTGAGGCCTCCCTGGAGCCAGGTACAAGCTCACCCCTGAGGTGGGCCTAGAAATGGCAGTACCCTTTAAGGCATGCTCTGAATCCCAGCTCTGCCATTTTGTTAGTATAATACTTCACTTTCCGGGACTCAGTTTTGTTATCTGTATGATGGTTACAGTGGTCCCTTTCCCAAAGAGTTGAAAACAGTTAATGAAGTAATGATCTAAAACACTTAGTATGTGACAGCGATAGAAAAAGTCCCACCTATTATTAATATTATCATTATTATATGACTTGTTCCTCATCACTCATGTGGCATGGATCTTCTCTCATATTCACTCTCCCTCCTTAGCATTTACATTTTTAAAAAACATACATTATCTCAATAATCTTTACATACAGATTATAAATTATCCCAAATTATAAGTAAGGAAACAAAGTTATAGACAGATTATAGAACTTTCCCAAAGTCACATGGTTTGGAAGAAAAGCAACAGGGATTAATTAGTTCCCTCTGTGATTCCTTCAGGAAACATTTACTGGGTGCTTCTGATGCCCTTAACTTGGCTAAGGACTGAGGAGACCATGTAGATCAGACATAGGCCGGGGGCTGGGGAATGCACAGTCAAACAAGGAAAGAGGCAGGTAAATGGATAATTACAGAATAGTAGAATAAATGAGTTCAAGTAGGTAGACCTGTGGTTTCTGTGTGATGACTCCATCCCCACAAAGCTCAACATAATGTGAGCTAGACAGTGTCCTGCTGTCTGGCACTATGGGACACATTGGAGGTGACATACTGACAGGGGAGAGAGGAGACAGGCAAGGAGACCAGTAGTAGGCTTATTAGAGACAGGTTTCAGAGGAAGGGACAAGGTAGAGATGGGAGGAAAGGCACCTAGGTGGTAGGATAAACATAAGCAAAAGCAGAGGGCTGAAGGACAGAAGCTTCCTGGTGGGAAGCAACACTAATGATAAGGGTGGGGCCAGTTCATGAGGAGCCTACAGTGCCAGGCTACAGAGCTTATTTTGAAGTCAAAAGTGAGCCATCTAAGGGGTAGGTTAAGACAGGGGCTATTGCGGGTGGCAGCTTGCATGTGGAGGCTGGACAGGAGAGGGGAAAGTTTTTGGTAGGAAGCTCAAGAAGGTCTATCATTTTAACCCAGGTTAGTCTCAGAGAGATGGTTGTTATGGCATAAATATCTCCAACTGAGATAAGCCATGAGAAGGAAAGGGAAGATAAGAGTGTGGTCAACCAGAGCTTTGCTGCCTTAGTTAGTCAAGCCAACCCTCAATGGAGGAGTGCAGTAAGTCAATCAACTTAAATACAAAACATTCTTAGACACAAAATAGGAAGAACAGGAACATGACTGTAGTTATTATTCTGTTAAAAAAAAAAAAGGACTATAAATGAAAGTAGACTTGACATTCCAGAAACAATTATGAAGAAAATAAACACAAATACAGAGAGGCAGAAGTTGGCAATATCATGGGGGAGGGGTTCCATGACCCCCCAAATTCAAGTGCCCTCTCATTGTAATGAGTATATTTTCATAGTACTGTATGTCTTGATAGCATTCACCTTTCCATATATGTCACCAGCTCTCCTTGCTATGACTTCATACTTACTCAGTTATCTCCTGATTATAATTCTGCTTTGCATATAGATCCTTCTACAGAAGAACAGAAACCACCCAGTGGCCAACACAAACAGCCAACACATTTGGCAAAAGGCAATAGATTGTAGTAGCTAAGAGCATGGTTAGTGAGTTTGAAGCTTTTCAGCTGTGTGACCTTGAGCAAATTTTGTCAAAGCTCTGCAACTCAATTTAATTATTCATAAAATGAGAATAATAGTTCTACATCTCAAAGGATTATTGCAAGGACTAAATGGCTTAATGCTTAGAATAGTGCCCTCAAATAGCAGGTGTTCAATAAATCATATCTGCTATTACCAAAGATCTCACTGAAAACTGAATACAGTGGAATCATGGTTATACATCAGTCTCTCATAAGGATGGTAAATGTGAGTCAGTCCAGGATACTCTTTCTTTTGAAACTAATAAGATTGAGTTTCTGGACATATAAAGCCGAAAACCAGATCCTCTGCCATGGTCACTTTGTTTGCTTGCCTGTTTCTCTTAAATTATTTGTAACTCCTTGATAGGAGAGTATGTGCCTCATTGTCTCAATATCCCTCATGCCTAGAATGGTACCTGGCATATTGTATGTGCTCAGTATCTTTTTATAGAATTCATAGCTATGGTTTCAGAATTGTCACTGATCAATTTTAGTGTTGTCCAATAGATAAATAATGTGAGTCACATGTAAGATTTTAAATTTTCTAATAAAAAGGTCAGGTGAAATTAATTATGAGAATATCTTTTATATTGTACTACCTCATACCATATATGAAAACTAACTAAAAATAGAAAAATGGAAGAGCTAAAACTACAAAACATTTAAGAGGAAAAAAAATGGGTGCACATTTTCATGACATTAGATTAGATAATGCTTTCTTAGATATTTTACCAGAGATATATTGTACTTTGGTGAAAAGCACAAGCAACAAAAGAAAAAAATAGAGAATACAAAATCAAAATACTAAAATCAATTGTAATAAGAAACTATCTGAAAGGGAAAGTAGGAAAACTATCCCATTTACAGTAGCATCCCACCTGGCCTCCAATTGCGATGCACTGGTCGCCTTTAGCCATGGAATTTGCACCACCACTATCTGCCTATATGTTGCACCCCCTCCTCATTCCGAATCCAGGTCCCTTCTTACCCACTCAAAGTTATGTGTTCCTCCAGTGGGACTTTTGGGGCTCTGGATCACCTGCACTCCATGTGCAGACTCTCTCACTGCCTGACCATGACACATCACCATTCTATTCTGCAGCCTCCCCTGGTGAGGTGAGCTTCTCTCAGTGTTCCAAGCTGGAAATGAGGCACAAGCTCCCTCTGCCTTTGGCTTGTTCCCTCTTCCAAGAAATTTAAGCAGTAGCTCAACTGTTCAACTATAGTCACACCTGTTTCAAATCTCTCAGCTCTTGCTGCTGCTCACGCTTTTATGTATTATCTTAGTTGCAAGAGAACTTCAACTCTGATATCATGCTCTGTGTTTTCTCTACAGAACTCTGAGCTCTGTTCTTGAGGCTACTTCTAAACTAGAATAAATGGATTCTAACATGGATGGTTTTCATTTTGGACTTCTCAGTGAGTTTAGGCTATGATACACTCATCTTGGCATGAGTTGGTTGTTGTGTTTTCTGTTGACATGTGAGAAAACTCAAAAAATTCCAAACATGCATAGTTGAACATAATTCTACTGCCACATAAACTACTTGGATTCTAGCAAAATACTCCAAGGTAATCTTGGTTTGATATTTTTCTGTTGCTTATCAAACTGAATTAATTTGGCAACAGATTGAAAAAAAAAGTACTTAAATAATTTAGAGAAGAATGACAGTATATCAAGAACCAGATTTTTAGAAAGACAATCGTAGTAATTTCTATCTTACTTTTTAACTTTTAAAAAGATTCTTTTATATCCTTTATTTACTAGAATAAAGTGATTTAATTCATATTTTCCAGTTAAAAAGTCAACTAATAAATCTTAACCAGTGTATCACTTAGGAATATATTTGGCTGCAAGTAAGAGAAATCCTGACCCACCTGACGTAAAAAAATCAGGAAATTATTTCACATAACAGGGAGCCCAGAGTTGGGCAGTTTCAGTGCTTTAAAGGTTTAATAATATTACTAAGGATCCAAGGTATTTGCATCTTTCTACTGTGACATCCTCAGAAGATTGACTTCATTGTCAGCAGCTTGCAGTGTTGCAGGATGGTGCCACAAGTCAAGCATCTCTTCTTTGCACAGCAAGTCTAAAGGCAGCATACCTCTCAGCCAACAGAGACCCTTTCCCGGGAATCCCTAAAGAACCTTTACTCAGGTCTCTTAGGCTACAGTAATATCACAAGCCTATGGAATCACCAAGATTGACTCAGAATAACAAAAATCTACTCCTTAGAGTGTTGAGGTGTCCTTGTGCTAAGCCCATGAAGGCCAAACAAAATTAAGATTCTACTAGCAAGGAGGAAGGGGTTGTCTTGTGGGTCGTCAACCACCAGCATCTGCCACAACCATCTCTTTCTCTTTTTTTTCTTCTTTCCTTCCTTCCTTCCTTCCTCCCTTCTTCCTTCCATTCTTTCTTTCTTCCTTATTTGTTTAAATGACTAATTTTCCTCACATGTGTGATTATCTACATTTCTCCTTTTTCATGATTGGAGGTGTTGAAATGTCCCCAGTTTACTATTTAGAGTACCAACTTTTCATTATACTGGTTTTAGGATGGTCTTATACATAGATGATCTTCACTTTGGACTTATTGTCAGTGAGTTTAGTCCATAATACACTCAGCTGGCCATAAACTGGCTGCTGTATTTTCTGTTGGCACGTGGGAATAGAAGAAAAGATTGTATTTACATTGGCTACTGAGATGTATTTTGGAAGGTACATTTTGGACAAATTACCAACATTCAGTTATTTGGTTATGGCTTAACTTTCAATTCTTAAAAAAACAGAGTGTACTGAAAAATATTGCTGGCAATATTGCTAGTCTCCCATTTTAGTTGTTTGGCTACTGGTCACTTTCATTTAATACCCTAATAACCTACAGCATAGAGTAAATACTGGAACCCCTAACTAGGGTCAGAAAGGTGAAGAACTCTTATAAAGCCATCATAACAAGTTTTAGGCTACCTGTCTGCAGACTTGTCACTAAGTATAATGTGCTGAGCAAAACAGTCTGAAATGATCCTGACAGCTCATTCTGATTGCCCAAACAATTAGCTACCAGGGACCAGGGACCTCATCCTAGTAGAAGGGCTTCACATAAGCTCAGCTTTCCATGGGAGTGGTACAGGAGGACAGTAGCATCCTCTGCACCTCAGTGTTCCCAGGGGCTAGGTAGCTGGATTTTCTAGCAACTCCAATACACAGCTGGGCTCCAAATCCAAACTTACTGGAACCAAGCAGCCTGAGTATTCCCCCACAGAAGAGGCAGCTTTCTCATACTTGCTTTATAGATAAAAGGGTAGACTAATGAGAGTTATTGTTCCTTTATTGGAATATAAATATATACTACATTCTTGCAGAGCACCCTCACCTGTCTCTCTGTGGGACTATGGGAGTCAGGGAACTTATGTCTTCTCCTTCTGTGTGATCTGCCTCATAGGTTTCCCCTTTCACCAATAATGCCTATCCCTTAACCCAAACTGGGTGCAACCGTAGAATTCATTCCAAAACTGATGAGCAACAGGTGGTCACCTTAGAAAAGACAACTTGCACAACAATCAGACAGCTGCCTCTTTTGAAGGTTGAAGGATATGAGTACCATTTAATTAAATCTATGTGGGAGGTTCAGTCATGTCAAAAACAAAACAAACTACAATGTAAAGTTTTGCCTGGGACAAGTTAAAAAAGCAGGGCGTGTTAGTAGGGGATAATTCTAATTCCTGTTTCTCAGGTCACATCAGCCAGAAGCTAAAAATTGGATCAAGGTAACAGTCACCCAAAAAATGCTTCTCTGGCTCCAGCCTTGCTTTCTCCATGCGGATATCAGTTTCCTCAATGTCCTCCCATTCGTTTGAGAGTCCTGAGATGTCTCATGTGTGCTTGGGAATAAAGCCTTTCTTCTGTCTTGACCTGCTGAGGCTGCGAGTTCCTTCTGGACATTCCATCAAAGCAGGTGTCAATGACCTGGATGCTTGCCCCGGGCTGATTTCTATTCCCACATCAACTGTAGTCCAGAGGAAGGCTGGATTCAGCTCACCCAGTCCCTTTCCCAGCAGAGCAGACACAAATGAGAAATGCTCCCATCACATCTAAATCCCCATGTCTTCCCTAGAAATGTCACTGAAACCCTACTGTGTTCTTTTTATTGCAACCTTTTATCCTTAAGTCTTGGTTATAGATCATAGCGGTAGGGGTGGGGTCAGCTGAGGGGCAGACAATAGATATGCTGGGGTGTATCCACCCCCATTACTAACTCATTGTCCTTGGGCAATTTTGTGACTCTCTCTTTCCTTAGGATGAATTCTTATTTCCCTTATTTTTTTTGGTCCTTCATGCACATAGGCTCATAACTATCGCCCCTTCTATTTCTTTTCAGGCAAGACTGAATACTAGGGAGATCCCAGCTGAAGCTACCAAGATGGGACCTTTGTTTTCAAATGAATGCATACTTCCATTTATGTTGCTGTTCCTTCCGTTGAGAGATGGAGTTTTATATCTTCACCACCTTGCATGTGAGCTTGGCCATGTGATTTTGCTTTGGCCAATGACACATTAGCAAATGTGACAGAAACTGATGCTTGAAAATAGTTTGTGTATTAGGGTCTGTTCTTTTTTGCTGCATTTGGAACCCAGTGGCCAGCGAAAAGACTGGAATAGCCTACTAGATGCTGCAGACACATGGTATAGTTACATCTGTGCCACAGCAAATCACCACACCTGTGAGTGAGGCCATCTGAGTTCAATCAGTTTCTGTCTAAACCACCAGCTGCCTATAACTCCATGAGAAAGCCCAAGTGGGACCAGCAGAAGAACCACCTAGCTGAACTTAGTTCAAATTGTCAAGACTACCTAGAATTATGAACTACTCAGTGATTGTTTTTTTAAGTCATTGAGTTTTGGGGTTGTTATGCAGCAAAAATAACTGATACAGTACTAAAAGGGAGGAAAAGGAAATGTGGAATTGATGAAATAAGTATTCATAACTGATAGATGAGACCCAAGGTCTTCTTCAGATCCTGAAATTCCTGTGATTTGATGAAAAAAAAATCCCAATGTCTATAACAAGGTCAATACCTATACTTTAAATTTCTAATTTAAGACCATATCTTCTCTGCCATCTTTTTTATGTTGTAAATCTCAGAGATACACAATGTGTAACCATAAAGAACTATCACATCAATCTCATTACTTTCTGGCCATGCCTTGTTCTGCTGCCATCAAGCCAGTACCTTTCTTGCATTGTGTACTGTTTGTAAATGTTTACTTCACATTATTCATATCCCAATCTTGCCTAAAAGTTATACTAAAAAAAAAAAGACTTGAGATTTATGAATTAATTGTTTTAAAAATTTTATAAGAGTTTATTGGAATCAAAACTGATGACAATTGCAGGGAAACAAGACCTCAAATACTCCTTGACTTAATTTTTTAAATAAAAAGATATTCAAATCACCTGCAAAGTTACATATAGCCATCAAAGAATGCAGCCATTGTAACACTACAGAAAATTACCTCTAGGATTCCATCCAGTACATGCAATTTTCAACAACTAAGACAGAGACTTTGAAAATAAGAGGTAATGATGAAAATGCTGACAAACCCATAACTCCCACTGCTGAATGAATGGCAGAAAAAGACCAGAATAATAATGACACAGTGTGAATTCCCAGTATTTTTACCTAGTGTTGGCAGCAGGTGACTAAGCAGGCTTTTACAATGACAACATATAAATAAATACCAATTGTTTTTCTAAATCATTTCTGAGAGTCAGGAAAAACTAGTACTATTTAATTTTGGAGATGATTCCATTTCACTGAGGTTTTTGCTGCCTGCCCACAAGTCAGAGATTTCCCAGATGGGACACCACCCTGTCCTGGTTTACAGACCTGGTATCCACCTGAGGTCACATGGAGGGAGAGATGAAGGAGAGGCAGATGCATCTTTATATACAGCATACTGCACTGAGGACTGTGGGCCTGGGATTGTGGGAACACATCCTTTTTCAAGTCACTGTTAGGTGCTTTCCCCTCCCCCAGTTGTGACGCAATTTGTTCTTTGAAGTACAGGGACATCAGAAAAAAATATGGACAGTTCTCATCTGTATTTATCCTGCTCTCTGCCTCCCCTGCTTGTAATCCGTGATGGCCTCAAAGGGTCTCCTGCTCCAGATACACTGAGCTGAACCAGCAGGAGGGGCCAGCTGTCTTTACTCATTACAGAATGTTCTCTCTTCTTCTCTTGCCTTTTTTTAGCTTGAAGGACAAAGACAGAGAGTGGAGCTTTGGTTTTTCTCATTAATCTACTCCAGCTGGTGGCCTATCCAACTTTTTTTTAAATGCAAGCACCTCATTTTATGTAATTTTATGGGTAACAGGGTGGTAATTCAGTTTAGAAAACTTCTGGCCAACAATTATTCAGATAAATAAAGATGAGGACAAAGAAAATAACTGGGATGAGCAAAATGAAATAGCCTGCTATGCCAAGAATGTACGTGAATCATGTTTTCCAACGGCTACACTTCTTTTGTTTTGTAATGACCTGGGACTTCCTCCTCACAAAGTCTCTTGTGCTCCTTAGGTGCCCAAGGATGTCTAATGTCTCAACTGAGAACAATGGACACACAGAGCCTCCAACTCTCAGGGCAGAAGGGATCTTGGACTTCATTGTTATTAACCAGCTCGACCGCATCCCCCATTCCTGTTGGGGAGTTGGAGAAACAAGGATGGAGAATGTTATGGGTTGAATTGTGTGTATCCCCCAAAAAGATATGTCAAAGCCCTAACCCCTAGTACCTGTGAATGTAACCTTATTTAAAATAGGTCTTTTGCAAATGTACTCAAATTTAAAATGAGGTTGCTAGGGTGGACCCTAATCTAATATACCTGCTGTCTTCACTAGAGGAGAAGAGATGCTGGGACAGACACAGGACGGGAGAGAACACTATGTAACAACAGAGGAAGAGATTGAACTGCTGCAGCCTCGAGCCAGGAATCTCCAAGGATTGTTAGCTACCACTAGAAGCAAGGAAGAGGTCAGGAAGGATTCTCTCCCCTACAGGTTTCAGAGGGAGCACAACCATGCTGACACCTTAATTTCTACTTCTGGCTTCTAGAACTGTGAGAAAACAAACACATTTCTGTTGTTTTAAGTCACATAGTTTGTTACAGCAGCCTTAGGAAATGAACAGATCTTAGGCAGGTTGCCCATGATCACACAGCTGGTGATGGCACAGGAACCACCAGAATAAAACCCTTGTGAGTCACACAGAAAGTTCCATCCATTGTCCTGAATTTACTCTTTTGAGGTGTTGAAACTCAATTGTGGGCATGTTTTTTTCTTAGTCTTTTGTTTGGTAAAAAATAGTAAATGGAGCCATTTTAAAACAGAGCCATAGCAGCCATGCTAGAGGAACTGCCTTGCATATCTTACACCTCAAACCTTTGGCAAGTTAAAACAGGGCAAAATAACCTTTGGTCTGGGCCTGAGCAACCTTGTGTCCCAAAGAACTGTTTGTAAGAATAACAAGAAAGCAGTTATTCTGAATACCATGTTGATGTTAAACATACTGAAAATTAAGATCATTCTTTAGAATAAACATCACTATATTATGTTATCTGCACCAATAGAAATGCCTTCTTTCTATTAATGTAATTGTTCCCCTTCCCTTTCTCATAAATATCCATTGCTTTTGCTTCCTAATCAGAACATTATTTGGGCTCCTGTCTGAATCACTGCTTCTGGAATTGCTGTTCTTTAATCTCAAATAAATGCTTGTCTTTCACTTTTAAAGGCCTTTTATTTTTAGGTTAACATTTCATTCTAGATTTCTATAATAATTTCTCTCAAATAGATTTTCCTTATCTTCCCGCCCATTCTATGTTGAAAAATTTGAAACCTACATATAAGCTGAAAGAATATTACAATGAACACACATATTCCCTTCACCTAGATTCAGCAATTAACATTTTGCCATGCTTGTTCTCTCTCCATAGGTTTACTTTTGTGTTGAACCATTTGAAGTTGCAGACATCATGACATTTCACATCTAAAAATTTCAGCATGTATCTCCTTCAAAACAATTAGATTCAAAGATCTTAATACCATTACAAAAAGATTATCTAATGAAACGACTGCATTCAAATTTCACCTATTTTTCTCCAAATACCCTTTAAGATAATTTTTTCCTTCCTTTCTCCCTTCCCCTCTCTTCTCCTTTCCTTCATTTTTGGATTTAGCACCCCATCATTCAGCTGCCAGTCTCCATAGTCTAATTTGGAGCATTCATATACTTTTATTTTTTGGTCTTTCAAAGTATTAATATTTGTGAAGAGTCCAAGCCAATTGCCTAACAGAATGTCCCACAATATGAATCTGTCTACTTTTCTCCTCATAATTAGATTCTGGTTAAGCATTCTTTGGTAAGAATATTACTAAGGTGATGCTGTACTTCCCATTGCATCTCATCAGGCAGAACATAATATCAGTCAGTAATCATCATTACTGATAATGTTAGAGTCACTGGTAATGGTAGTATCTACCAGATATCTCTACTACAAAGGTACCATTTTTCCTGTTGTAATTAATAATCTGCATGGGATATTTGAGAGAAGACTTGTTCTTAATTACTTAATACAGTGCATTCAGAGTTAAAAACAAATGTTGACTTGGTATTAGATATCAACTCCATAGCTGAAGTATAATGCCTAATGTGCCTTGCTTAACTCCTGCATGGTTTTTACAGGGTTGTGGGTGGGGGATGTGGTTAAGTTAAAACTAACCCTCCTCCTTTACAAACCACCAGCCTACAGAAATCTGATGGTCATTCTTCTGGCTTTACCAGCACATGTAATATTATCCAGGTTTTGCTCAGCCAAGATTTTCTGACTCATTAAAATTTGCACTGAAGCTTAAGAAGACATACCAAAATATGTTCAAATACCAAGGAGTAAAACCAAGGTAGGTAACCCCTATGCTTAAAGCACAAAACTATATTAGGTAAATCAAAGGTTTGCTTCTCAGCCCGCTGATAGTTCAAATATCATGGATATAACACAGAGCTTGTGCTATTATTACACTGTGTCAGGGTGCTATTTTCCTTGTCGGCTACCTTGAAGAACATAAACTTGAGAAAGCAGGACAGAAATAGATCTCCAATGTCAATCATTTTTGAGAGGTCAAAAACACTTGCAGCTTTAACTGAAAGTTACTACTTTTAATTAGTATATCATGAAAACATTCACTCAGTCTCTGAGTGAGTATTAAGCATGGTTATTATGTTGCATAAGCCACTAAGCCCACCCTCATGTGTTCCTATGCCACGACAGGAGTGGCTCAGCTTTGAATTCTGGTGGGCTGTTTTCTGGATTGTTTTTCTCACTAGACTAAGTTCCATGAGAGCAAGGACTTGGTCCTATTTGATCTCCAGTGTCCATAACAGTGTCTGGCATACAGTGGGTATCTAATAATTACTGGGCAAATGACTTAATGATTCAAAATAATGTTCTTCAAAGTTTGGTCATTTCTAAGCAAGAGGTATAATTTTATGACCCTCCATTCCCTTTTAATTTAATTACAAAATTTCTTACTTGGGAGTGTATGAGTAAAGCGGGCCATCTTAACATCTCTGTCTCATCCTTCAATAGCTTAGCTAGTCATTTCAGGGCAGACTTCAAGGCACATCTCAGTGTGTCAGATCAGGTCATGAGTCCACTCCTCAAGGCCATGTATCTATCTTATTTTTTACAAAGCAGGAACCAGGATGGATGTGTAATATTTTGTTGTCCCATCATCATTAGTATCTTATCTCACTCCAATATTTGCACTGCTGAGTTGCTAAAGGTCATGGGGAGAAGAAAGTTTCTGAATTGTTAATAGAATGTATACTCATAATTTACTTAAATACTTAACATTTTTTCTCTACATGATTTTGTCTAGAAATATTTTTATATAAAATTTTGGTTAATTTGCTTAAATATATGACAGTTAATTGATATAAATGAATTCCCCTATAAACATTTAAGTATTTTTTGTTGTTGTTTATGTGCAGATGTATTAGTTTCAAAGAAGCTGAAAGAATGAAATAGTATGCATGTTCTCTTCAACTAGGACCCACCAGACTCAAAGATGGTAGACAGTGCACAGTAGAAAAGGAGAGAGGGGGTAGGAGACAGACTTTCTTCCAAAAAGGAAATAGCAGTAATAAAAATTAAAATATAAAAATAGTTGTCCTTATTGCATACTTAGGTTGTAGCTTGACAGCATAAGGTTATCAAGCAAGGATCTGAACAGAGCATATCTGACCTCAGAGCCCTCTTACTTTACCATACACAGGGATAGCGTCCAAGTACACAGTAGACTGAGAGCCTATTATTTACAAGTGTTATCTGGCAAGTTTCCAAGGATATCTTTGATCATTTCTTAAAGTACTTAGGCTGGGAGGAATTCAAGGCAGATAAACTCCTGCAAGATTTCTGTCCCAGTGTTCAGATAGGGGAATCCCTATACTCTTGTAAATACCTTTTGATATTATTCAATTCTTTTATCATCTTGTCATTCTTCTTGAATCCCTCTTCAAAGTGAAACATCCCTAAACTTATGGAGATAGCTCAATTCTTGAGAGGCATCCATTTGCAAATAAATGAAGAGCTTTGTTACCATGGTGAGCTGAAAAAGGGACACTGGGTGCCACCAGCCTTTGGCGTGGCCAGGTTAGTCTCACATATCCCATGGATCACTGTTTCTTCCATCCTCTTGAGAAAAATTAGGGGAAAGAATGCCTATGTATACAAAGGTTCTTCCTTTTTAACCTAATACTTAGAAAGAAGTAGAAGGTTTACATTCATCAAGTCTAATTTTATCTAAACTTTATAAGATTTTATGGGGGAAAATCCTTCTAAAACAAGTACTAATGTTGGCAGCAGCAGCTTTCCAAAGCTGCAGTTCAAATTCTGTATCACTGGGGGCACAGGTTTCTCTTTTAGACCCACGGCCTCCTACCCACAACTCCTCCAGACATATATAAGAAAAATATTCACATATTTTTTTTCTTTCTCACAAATTAATTTCCTCTTAAAGTAGATGTTGTTAAACTGCTGAGAGGCAAATAGCAGGAACTCCTTTATGCAGAAGCAACTCGCTTCCTACCCCAGCTCAAACGTAACCATCTATACCAAGGGCTCCTCAAGGGCTCCTAACCTTTTGGATTTCGAAATGAATGAACGAATGCATGAAAATGCAGAATGATGTGAAGTTGACAAGTTTTATTTTGCAATTAAAGAAAGCAAATAATATATGTTATTATGACTTCATAAAGTAAAAGACAATGTAACAGAAAAAACATGTAAATACATAATTTCAGGCTAAATAATTTTTTAAAATCATAAAGGTAACTTATGAGATTCAGTTTATTCACAGAAAAGAATCACTGCCTTTTATTTTTCTCACTCTGCCACAAGTCAGTGAAAATTCTATTAGAGACCAGCACTAGTCCTGGGACCAACATTTAGATACCGCTGATCGAAGAGAAGTCTTTTCTAATATCTCCACATCTCCTCCACCCACTACCAGATAAAATTAATCTCCTTCTCTTCTCTCCTCAAGCATTTTGTGACTACTCATGTTATATAACATGGTTTTACAATTATTCCTGTTAGTGTTTCTCTAGCAGCTATACCACAAATTATGCAAAGATTGTATCTTACCCTCTTATCTATTGACAGAACATAGCACAAAGCCTAGAACACGGTAAGCATTCTAAGAGTATTTATAAAATTAATATGTGCATAAGTAAGTCAAATATAAAGAGATGCTTCTCTCCCCATGAAAGTGATGATCTCGTTTGCAATGTGGTATACCACATTACACCCTGGAGTTCCCACAGATGCAAAAAAGTTCTAAGAACATTCTAATACCACTGGCACACAGCAACAGCTTGCAAATTTAATCTTAAATTTAAATAATTAGTCAACACTATTCTAAAAATCAACCTCAGCTAAGAAATTGTTATTAGTTGAGTTGTGCTTAAACATTGATAGTGGCATCAATTTATTTATACTTCAAATGAAAATGGAACCTCCAGATGCACAATAGACTGAGAATCATCAAAAGGTAGGGTAATAAACAACAGCGAATGAGATCTCCAGGTGGTTTACTGGTGAGTCATGGGTCTGTGATCTGAAGACTGAACACTGAGCCTGCAGTTCCCTGAATCCAGGAAAACAACATGTCCTAATTTATTTCCCTGACAAAATCTGGCTACAGTTCAGCCATGGAGTAAAAATATATTCCATAAAAGTATCTCCATGGATTTTCTCATTACATTGACAAATGAGGGGTGAAAATGTCTTGAGTGGAATCACCAAAAACTTTTATCTTTTATATACATGTATCTCCCATGAAGCAAAGAACATAAAAAGTGAAAGGAATTAACATTATAATAGTTTCTTCACTACCAAATTCAGAGAATGTAAGCATGTATAGTGTTTGCTATTATTTTAACTTCTTAGTGGTTCCAAAAGTTATTAAAAAGTTAAATTTATTAAATTATCCATTAGTGTTAGTGTTGTCTTAAGCATCAAATCTGTCTTTACCTTTAGTGCTTAAATAGTTATGAGGCTACACAAAGCTTTACGGATGAAATTGTAGCAGCACTGGCAAATGGAAGCAGGATCAGCAGAAGAAACTAGAAACACAGAACATCACTGCTTGCTGGTGCTTATTCACCTAGTCTTCAAGATGAGAGAAAGAGAAACAGCTTTAAGGAGCTGAACTTGACCATGTCTGAATTCAATGCTTTTGTAAAAGCATCATTTTGCAGGCTCTTCCATATTATTTATTCATTGTGGTTGGTAGCTTCCAAGACAGCCCCCAATGATCCCTACTCCTAGAATTCGTACCGTGGAGTTCCCTCCCAAATTTCACCAGGGTTGGTTTACATGACCTATAATAGTATAATACAGAAGAGATTGCAGGCCACGTCTGAGATTAAAGTATAAAAGACACTGCAGCTTCCATCTCAGTGTCTCTTTGCTGCTCTCAGAACACCTGCTATGAGGAGAACCAGCTCTTGTGTTGTTAGAAGCCCAATAGAGAGGTCTATGAGGCAAGGAACTGAAATGTTCTGCCAACATCCATGGGAATGTGCTGGAAGCAGATTCTCCAGCCCCAGGCAAGTCTTCAGATGACTGCAACCTCAGCTGCAACCTTATTAGACCTGAGTCAGAAGCCAGCTACACTGTTCCGATTCCTGACTCTCAGAAACTGAATGAGAGACAGCCAACTGAATGGGAGAAAATATTTGCCAATAACACATCAGATAAGGGTCTAATATCTAAAATATATAAAGAACTAATAAGACTTAACAACAAAAAAACAAACAACCCAATTAAAAAGTGGGCAGAAGAACTAAACAGACACTTCTCCCATGAGGAAATACAAATGGCCAACAGACATATGAAAAAATGCTC
>PVJL010010122.1:0-51735 GCA_004026885.1 Lyroderma lyra | reverse complement strand
GAGTGGGTTAGGGAGGGGAGAAAGGGGAGGGGGTGGGAGAGGAGTGGGGGAAGCTAAATATAAGGTGATGGAAAGAGAAGTCACATTAGGTGGTGAACTGATTATACATCAAGTTGACAATGCACTGTAGAATTGTATGCCTGAAACCTATGTAATCCTTGCTAACAGATGTCACCCCAATAAGTCTAACAATAAAAATGAATAAAAAAAAATATGTAACTTACTTTTGTTTACTTTTACTTTTCAGTTGACTTTGCGTATCAGGGCCCCCTATGCCACATTTGCCTAATAGTTAATTTTACTTTGTATATAATTCTAATATTTATTATTTTACACTTTGTTTAGTCTAATGACTGTAAAGTAATAATATTTTCAGTATAGTATATTATAACACTCAGTTATTTTCTTATCAGAAATTTTTGACTGAGGACTGTGGTAGGTGCTTGAGAAACAACTAAGTAGAAATAACCACTATAAACATATATAATTAATTTGAGCATTAAAATAATAAAAACATTAATCATTTTCCTGCAAACCATTCATTCTTTTCTCTTCCATGTATACAGCATTGTTCTAGGAGAGGGATGTGGCTCTGGTCCTCTAAGCTCTATTTCCATATCTATGAAAGAAAGGCCAGTTTACTTACCACTAATGTAAGGAGCCAGTGTGATAGAAGAGAATGGATTAAGATAGATCCATTTCAAATCTTTGCTCAACAACCTTCTAACAAAATAAACTTAGGCATGTTCCTTGGTTCTCTGAGACACTATTCAGTAGTAAAATGTTAATACTGATTCCCATTTGCATGACTGTTGTGAGAATTGAGTTAATATATAAGATCTGACAGAAGTAAAGCCTGAAATTGAGTTAGGATTTTACTATAAAATCATAAGCATACATGCTTATGATTTTGTAATAAAAGATTTGGTATAGATTACCAGCTCATAAAAAGGGGCATTATTTATGCCAGACCCTGTATGTTGAGTGCTTGCATATGGTTTTTCCTTAAATCAGCAGTTAGTACCTCAAGATTCTCTCTTGACAAAAGTTAGTGTTATGTATTTTAAACCATTAATGATTTAAAAAATAAATAAAAGCAATACATATTATAGTTTAAAAACAGAAAAACAATCATTGATGATTTGAAATTGAAAGTCAGCATCTAAACTCTTCAGTCAAAAGTGCTATTTTATTGGCTTTTTATACCGTGGGTTACTATTCCCTTGGCACTCGTTGGCAGTTTTTTTTCCATCTGAACTAAAGAAAGAAGTAATGGTACATACATATCTGTCATCAGATAACATGCAATGGTGGCTCCACATTTTCCACATTGGGAACTAAAGAATTTAAGAAAGATTTGTTGAACAGACACACATGTTATATATTAATAGTTTTCTCCTCGGAGACCAACGTACTTTGTCCAATATGATTTTAGTGACCAAAAAAGGATGAGAGCTGTATTACTTGCTAGGGCTGCCATAACAGAGTACCACAGATTGGATGAATTAAAAAATAGAAAGGTATTTTCTCACAGTTTGGGATGCTACCAGTTTGAAATGAAGGTACATTCCAAGTTGGTTTCTTCTGAGGGCTGTGTGGCAAGGATCTGTTCCAGGCCCCCCTCCTGGGCTTGTAGATAAAGAAAACTCTCAGTTAACCACCGTCCATGGGGATTGATAGATACCGGATAAATGTAAGTTGACTTTCCATTAAACAGAACTTAAGCAACCAGCAGCTAGTTGCTTGAGATTGTGCCCGTTGCTTGAATTCCGGTTAATGGAGAGTCTACTGTAACTGTTTCAACTTGGGCTTTTTTGCACATCATCCCCTTATGCATGTCTGTCCCTGTGTCGAAATTTCCCCTTTTAATAAGGATACCCGTCATATTGGATTAAGGCCTTCTCTAAAGACCACATCTTAATTACCTCTGCAAAGACCCTATTTCCAAATAAAGTCAAATTCTGTGGTACAGGGGACTAGAATGTCCAATAAGAACAGAAAGCGAGGTGGGCACCATTCAACCCACAGTAAAGATTAAGCATGAGTTGCAGGCAGTGCCTACCAGGGAGGCTGTTTCCAGGCAGGAAGACTGAGAGAGCTCCCCATAAGTTCCAGAAGAGAAGTGCTGTGGGTGTTCAAGAGAACGAGCAGTTACTTCTAGGGAGAGGGAAGTCTTTGGGAAGGAGGTTATCTTTGTGTTTGGCCTGGAAGATAGTTCAGATATAGCTATATAACGATGTTGACATTATTTAGGAAATAACTATTAGAAGAGAGGAGAGAAGCAGAGGAAGCAGGAAGTTATTTCAGCAGTTCTGCTATAACTGTAATAAGTTCTTGTTGATGGGGTCATCATGGCATGGGAACAAAATGCTTTGAGAGAGCCCCTGCTATAGAAATGCACAGGGGCTAGACACATGATTAAGAAGTGAACAGGAGAATGTACTGAAGTGTTTGGGAAAAGATACTCTTTTGTCAGAGTTCCTGTGCACATTTTACCCTCTAATATGCATGAGTGTTCCACCATTCTTTTAGGGGCATTTTAGGAATATTTGTTATTAGTATAAATTGTTACATGAGCAAAGGAGATAGAGTAAGAAGTTCTCACATCGTTAGAATATACATACATAAGAAAAGATGTTTATGTCTGAACTATTTAAGCCAGTCAGCTAGGTCATTAGTCTATAGTGAGTTTGAAATATTAGTCAGAGACTGAGATGACACCCAGAAAAAATCCATAATGTATGTAAGAACTATTTGTTAAGGCAAGGAAATCAAGGAAGATGGGCAACAGGTGGGAGGAGGCTCAGTGGACATATATGAAATGAAACCCTTAGTCTGGCCAGTAGTCTAAACTTCTGGTTATCTTATCCCTTCCATGAATCTCCCAATCAAGTGAATAAATGCTTTGTGTGAAACCATCTTTGAACTGTGAGCCCAAAGTTTCTGGGACAGAGCCTCCTTCTGAAAGGGACTCCTTCCTTGACTAGCCTCAAGTAAGCTAGCAGAGAACCAGCAGCTATCACCTGCTTCTTGAATACCCTATTTTTATCTCTCTGGGTTTAAAGGATGGAGAGAGGGAGGAGAGGTGATAACACCTCTTAGAGCAGGCATGTCCAACCTGTGGCCCAGGATGGCTTTGAATGTGGCTCAACACAAATTCTTAAAACGTTGTAAATTTTTTTTTTAGCTTATCAGCTATCATTAGTGTTAGTGTATTTTATGTGTGGCCCAAGACAATTCTTCTTCCAGTGTGGCCCAGGGAAGCTAAAAGATTAGCTACCTCTGTCTTAGAGAGTCAAAATAGTCTTTATTTACTTTTCTGTCTAATCCACATCTTACCTTTAGGGTAAAAATGAACTGCTAAGAAATCTTAGGATTCTTTGATTAGTGAGTTGAAATTTAGGCTTTAAGCTTGGATGCCTGTGAAAATAATTTCAATACTATTAAGAAATGCAGTATTTACTCTTATGTGGAAGGAATAGGTGAAGAGACACTGTGGAATAGATAAAGGATGATCGAATCCCCAGTGTGAGACCAGGATTGTATGTCTACCATTTGTTGTCACCAGGAATTTGGGGATGCCATCTAACCTCTAGAGTTAGTTTACGCATCTGTAGCATGAAAAACAGGACTAGGTTTATGGTTTTTACACTTTTCTTTTAAATAGAAGAATAATTTATCAAACACATTTCTACAGAAATTAAAATATATTTAAAAATCCTATTATGGTAGAGCAGGGAAGTCAAGGACTTTCAGTCGCTTTAATTTTGATTTCTTTCTATTCTCCAAAGCAGTTCCGCAAGTGATTTCTTGGAAACCAGTTACATTATCTGTAATATGCCATCTAGTTGCACATTTACATCACAGACCTAGTAAGTCTTGTTGAATCACCACTTCTCTTTCGAAAGTACTTCGAGAATTTTGCTGGAAACAGTGGTAGTATTGGAAATTATTCACAGTAGCAATGGAAATTATTGAACGTTGTTTTAAAATGTAATACAAAAAAATAAAATGTAATACATGTGTCTGTGGCAACGTACATATTATTGTACATAATGCAATCAAATCTTGACTACCACCCTCTGATGATCTGAAAGCCCAACAGCTCCACTGAAGCAGCCTTCCCTCTTCTCCCTGCTCTAAGAGAAGGAAGTGTGCCACACCCTCACTAATGTCCTAGCCAGGTTTCCACATAAGGAATTTCTGCATTGCATGCATCATGTCAGTTTTTACAACCAAGTGGCAAATGTAGGTATGTATCATAATTATCCTTAAGTGTGAAATAACACTTCTGGGAAATTAGTTAACTTGCCCAAGAATTCAAAGCTAGAAAGGGGCAGGGCTGGGAGATTTGACCACATTCTGCATCCTGTCCCTTTTTGAGGGTTGGGGGTGAGTGGGCCTGTGGTGGGGACAGGACAGTGAAGAGAAAACCCTTTACTGTGTGGGCTTGCAGTGGGGACAGGGCAGTAGAGAAGACCTCGTAATGTTTCTCCTCAGTCTGGCATCCATGTTATTATTTAATTATCAGGTGTACTCTCTACCAGTTCTCATCAAACTCACTGTTTTCTCTTCATAGAATATTGATTTTAGTTATGTAAATAAAGTTAAAAGGATTACATATCTTTTCCTCTAGTTCAGATTTTTACTGTCTCTTTGAAGCTGTTTATAAGATGCAGATGTTATGTAGCTATCATTTGCATACAGAGTTGTTCATTTTTTCTTACTTGTATCTCCAGGGTATAGGACTCGGAGATCCAGCTTGCTTGGGTCAAGAGAACAATGACAATAAGACAGTCATATTGGTTATAAAAAGAAAAAAAGTTACCATGCTGGTTCATTATTTACCCTGGAAAGTGTTTGTATTGCCATATGAATAAATAATTTTTAATTAAAATTGTGGGCATGCTTGACTCAGAATTTTTCAAAATCCTGTGAAATGCTTTATTTTATCATATATGTTTAGTTGAATATTAGGTAGTACATATAACTCATATGTTTCACACTGAATTATTTTATTTCCCCTTAAAGGATATGTAAAAATTTCAATAAGGAAGAAAACTCTTTTTTAGATTAAAGTTCCATTTGCCTTCTGAAATTAAGATAAATGGCTTTGAAGAGACTGTAAGTCTTCTTGCACATCAAGATTTTTGTTTATAAATCAATGTCCTAATGAGGTTAATACAAATGAATTTGAAACAGACTGAATAACTTTGAAATATACAACTTAAAATCTAATAAAAATAATTGGTAAAATGTATTTTAGGTTTTACTGAACCTTAAATATTTAGATATTATAATGGTGAATACCCAATTCCCGTTTTATATACTCCCTTTTACTTTGAAATTATTGATACAACATATGTACTAAATGTGCCTTTGGGTGTTTTTAAAATATGTTATAACATTCTCTCTTATAGTCTATGACCAAGTCACATTTAAATGGAGAAAAAAAAAAAACCCACACTATTTAAATAAATAAAATGGAGCTAATTCCCTCAGCATGTATAATGTGAACCTCATTGTTCCAATGAGAACCCACACTATTTGTAGTGGGCTTGATGCTTGGGTTTGACAGGCAGCCATCTGCGGCACTGCAAGAGGCCATTTTGAAAATGCAAACCTTCAATAAGATCAAAGTGTGTACAGAAGTATTAAATTATACCCAGATGGAAAAATATGTGTCTTCAGTCTTTTATGTGAAATTTAACGTTGATACATGCTCTATGAGTTTTCCTTCATGCATACACACAAAATCCATGCCACTGAAATGCGGAGAGATGGTTGGGAAAAAAAAAGAATCTAAACTGGGATCACATGTCCTTTCCGGCCTCTAACTGTGGCATTCATCTGACATAATAGACTCAGAAACACAGTGCGCCTTCACTCTGCAGGGGTTACAAAGCTGTTCAGTGTAGGAAATCAGCACGTGAATATCTCTTCCCCTAGCTGGAAAATGAAAAACACCTGACACTTGAGAACTGTTAGTACATGATTTGAATGCCATTAGGGGCTGCTCCTACACATTTTGTATTACAGCTGTAGAGTGTGTAACCCATGAATAGCACTTGTGTTATGTTTGCTTTAGAAAACTGTGTTGATCCCTCCAGGCGCTCTATTTGCAAGTACTCCCATGTGAGGCATAGAACAGGGGGAACTGAAGCAAACAGATCCATCTTACAGAGAGACTGTTCTGTAAGGAAATATTTTTAGAGGTTGGAGGAATGGGTAGCATGCCTCCCACTCCGGTTGTAACTTTTGAAAGACCATGGCCAAGGAGATTTTTTTATTGACATAATAGAACTATTCATTTGCTGTGCAGGGCTCGAATTCTATGCACCCATCTCCATGTGGCTCAGAGTTTTAATCAAGTTTGATCCAGCCTCTTTAGATTTAGCTTGTGGAACAAGGATTATAACATGAATGTTTTTCTTTGGAAAAAGTTACTCTTTAGGGTTTTTTGAACTACTTCTTCAATTGTGAAAATCAGATCAGGGATAATTTTTCAATATGTTACAAGGTTTATATTTCTCTTGGATTTCTTTCAGGGTGAACTTATTTAAACACTCCAGGATTGGAATACAATATTTTAATTTCTTTTCTCTACACAATTCAGTCTAAACCAAAGTGGCATATTTTAGGAATATGTAAGCTGATGACTATACTTTTGAATAAATGAGTGGGTCATGAAAATGATAGCTTGATTTCAGGTGTAATGTTCTGTAGAGATCATGAATTTGACATCTTAGTTCTATTGATAATTTCCTTTGCTTATTTTAGGTTTCTGTCTGTTTGTTTTTTTAGGTGCCTATCAGGATTACACAGGTATCTCTGTAAAATAATTCAGTTTGGAGTATGGTTGTATAGGAAAAGCAATCTGTCAATTACTGAGCAAAGGCTCAGTATGGTGATTTACGTACTTGACTCCATCTATTATTTACATATGACTGCACAGACACTGCACAAGGTAGATATTATTATATTCATTTTGACAGATATGGACCCTATCACAAGTTACAAAGCTAGTAAATGGCAGAGATGAAACTCAAAGTCAAATTGTTCTAATTTCAAAGTTCATGTTCTTAAACATTATCCTTTATTGCCTTCTACAAATCACTGTGAAACTTTCTCAGAATTCCCCTCTTTACAAGGTGTTTTCAAGTGTTTGTTGCTTTCAGCTTTGTGTTCCACAGATGAGTGAAGTCATATGGTTCTAGTTTTTTTCTGTCTGGCTTATTTCGCTTTGCATGATGGTCTCATGATCCATCCATGTTGTCATAAGTGGCCCTATTTTGTCTTTTCTTATGGCTAAGTAATATTCCATTGTGTATATGTACCACAGCTTCTTTAGCCAGTCGTCTATCCAAGGACACTTTGGCTGTTTCCATGATTTGACCACTGTGAATATTGCTGCAGTGAACATGGGGGTGCATATATCTTTGCAGACTAAGGTTTTCAAATTTTGGGGGGTAGATGCCCAGAAGTGGGATTGATGGGCCATATGGTAACTCAAGTGTTGACATGACTTTTGCTTACTGAATAGGTATCTTTTTTAATTTTGCCTTCTTAACAAATATCCAAAGAGTAGTCTAATAAACTTGATAGAATCCCATTTCTGCATATAGTGGTTTGCAGCTTGAATGCCACTAACATCACTTGGAAAAATGTTTTAAAAATACCAGTGGCTGATCCTACATTAGACCATTTACATCAGAATCTTGCATTTTTAAAGGATTTCCTGGTAATTTCAACATGAGTAGGTTTCAAAACGTGGGCTATATATTGACATAAAAATTTATAAATTCCAGTTTTGCACATTACTTTCTCAGCTATACTAAAAATTGTAAAGATTTTTCTGTCTGCTTGGAATAGCCAAATGATGGTATCTTTATGCATTTCCACATAGGCTTATCAATATACCAGCCTTCCTAGTTGGTATGGTCAGATGTATCAGATCTGTCTGCATCTGTTTCTCCTGTTAAGGAGTGTGAGTTAAAACTAGCAACATGGAGGGCAACTGGGGATAAAAGAAAATAGGTTTATACCACTTGGTCTTAAAATTTTCAGTCTTTTTTCCCCCAGAAATTTAAAGGACTTGTCATGCAAAGGACTCCACCTACCTGCCCCCAGCATCTGTAACCACTTTGTCTGGGGAGGGGCTGAGGTGTATAAACCTGTGAAAGGACTCTTCATTTGACAGTTATTTTTTTCTGCAACAATATCCTGGCATTGAATGCCTTTAGGCTCCCTAGCTTTGCTTATGCCTTTGAGGCTCACTGGACCAATTCAGAGAACTGAATTTAAAAAGATCCAGCTTTTTTATTGGGAGCTGGAAAGTTTCTTTTTTTTCTGTTATTGGCAAAGATAGGGGATCAATGTCATATTTGCCTTTCTTTAGTAATAGTATTTATTGGCAAAACATCACCCTTTATCACTGAAAATGGCAAGATTATCATGTGACAAATGTACCTAGAAAACTGAGGTCCATTTCAAGAGGCAATGCTATGAAATCAAGGTAGATGTTACCTGAAAGGAAGACTTTTGTTCTAAAGAAGAATATTTGGAGACTGTCACACCAAATTTTCACACCAAATGAATGATCTACACTGAGCTTTGGGAGTTGAATAGCATGTGAAGGGAGTATACTCTACTTTCTTGTAAATTGAAATATGGCTAAGATTTACCTTCTGGTTGCCCCTCCTGATCTGTGCTCCACCATTTTTAAATCCATTTTTTTTTTTTATGATAAAGCATGCTAATGTTTATTGAGAGCTTAGTATGTATCAGGTACCACTGAAAGCACTTTAAACTTACTACCATATTTAATCCTCAAAACACCTCAGAATCTTAGTGTATGCACAGATAATTTGAATAGCTTGTTCAATGTGGCACTTGTATTATGTGATAAAGCCAGGCTTTAAACTGAGATCTGCTGAAAGTACAGCAGCACTATTGAGTCAAATGGAGGCTGGGCTGAGTGCTATAAAGGGATAGTCTAAATGAGTTGGTGACTACCTGTTAATAATAGCATTTAAGAAAAGCAAATGGAAATTGCCAAGTACTATTACAATTTGTAGCTAAGTGACAGATCCGGTCTTGTGATTTTTTTCCCCCAATGTTCTTGAGTAAAGTTTCAAAGGTGCCTTACAGTGTGTGCAGTAAAACACAGCTGGTAACTGACTTTAACTATAATTATTGGCCTCTTACCAGTATTTAAAGATGCATTGCATGGATCAATGCTTTGAACTTTGATTTTTAGTTTTCATCAACAGTGTACCATTACTTTCCTAAAGACCTTTACTTCACCTTTATTTAGATCTTGCACTGGTTTATAATTACATGAAACTAAAAGTTCTCTATGGATTGATTTCCATAAATTACAAATATGCCATGCGTTGTGTTACTAGACAAAAGGTCAAGAAACCAATTTGTTACACCATAGCACATTTACTAGAGCTTGGACAATGATCCATTTGTTGAAAAGCTTCTGTTTTTAACTCTTTACCCTAGATTTCAACTGAAACACAAATTGTATGTAAAATGGTATTTAAATCACTTTTACCCATGATAGTTTGAAAATAGTATAAGTATGGACAGGCAGTTGTAAACTGCTCTATGCTTATAATGCATCTATTTCTAATTCAATTTTCTGAGATGGAGAATAAATATATGGTATTTTGTAACATTCTAAATACATCAATTCCAAATTAATCCAACTGTCAATATAAAAACTAATTCTACCATATTAAATCATAAGCTTAGTAAAAGGAATACTAATAGCTTAGTGTTATCTTAGAAATAATGAAATGTTACACATTACGCAACTTGAAAATTAAGCTGGATTCTCCTAGTGTCTTGAGTGGTCCTTAGTAATCAATTAAAAATGAATCCAATAAAATGCAACTTAAATGGCATAAGTGAACTAATTAAGTTTCAAAGGGAGATCAGTATCCTGTCTGGGAGCAGCTTAGCTGGAACAATGTTCATGAAATGATTTTGATACTCCATTCCACAAATGTAAACTGAGAGAATTTCAGTCCTTCCCTGAAAACTGTATTTTTCTGTTTTGAAAACTGCGATAATGCCTATGTCTACAAATAGCATCCCATTTTTCAGTTTCCCTAGAGTTGTAATGTCATAATTATCATTGACTTCTCTTCTCCTTGTTCTACTACCCAATGCGATGGCTTGTCCTGCTTTTCTAGTCATAGCTCTTTGCTCTTCTATCATTGTCCTTCTGTTTTTTTTTTTTTTGTTCCACTTACTAATATCAGAGCTCCATTTTGTCTCATTTTGATTGTTTAACTGTTTTTTCTTGCCTTTAGTCCATAATACTCATTACTGTCAGATGATATTACTGGAAATTGGACTACTCGTGTCTTGCCTTGCCTCGAACCATTCTATCACCCACAGCCTGGCATCTCAAGCATCCTGGCATAACTTTTAAGGTAGACTATGTTCTTGTTCTAGCCTCCTATTAATATATTACACTTTTCTTTCAGCTATTGATTCTTACGATCTCTAAATTTCTTCTGTTACTCATCATCTATAATTTATACTGTCTTTTGTGGCTTTGATTATATCCGAAATTACCAGCTTCCATTTTTGCTCATCAAAATCTTTTCTTTTTTTTTATAGATTAATTTAAATTTTTACCTCAATATGTTCTGGCATAGCAGTTATTATATTACTTATATTCTCCTGCCACTTATTTGTATACATTTATTATTATTATTATTATTATTATTATTATTATTATAATACCTATATGTCCATTGTCTCAATCATCCTCTACTATATCTCCAGAGAATATATTTTATATTCCCCACTTTTGATAGATGATAGACTGAAGATGAAACTTTAAAAAGCTTTGCAAGGACACCTAGCCAGCACCAGAAGAGCCAGGATCAAAGCTAAATTGGGTGACTCTAAAGCCATTGGACCCCGATATTCTACGGTTTTTCACAGTTACTTCCATAACACAATTGGGTGACATACAGCCATGTATGCGTACATGCACACACACAAATACAGTACTATTGTAGTAATATAGATGATGGATGAATGGATAGATGATCGATGATAGATAAATAGATAGATAAATTTAAATATAATCATAGTAATGTAAATTTAGACTCTGTTGGTTCTTAGATTTTTTTTCACAAATATTCTGATTCTTAGTTAGCCAATTAATGGCACATTTAACAACTAATACGTTTTTTATATTTCATGAGAGCCTCTTTGAAAGATGCCTGCTGTGCCTCATACTGCATAAGAAGGAATAGCTCTGAAACTTGAGAGTGTTATTGCCAAACTAAGAGTGTTTATTTGTTTGAATATTTGGTGCATTCTGCCTTTTGTGGTTGGACTTTTGATCCACAGTAGGTTTCTGACAATAAATTAAAGAGGCTGATATTGGCACTGAAATAGAGCCGTTCCAGTGCTTTTAAAGCCTTGCTCTGCTTTGAGTGACAACTAGCATTAATGTTTGGTAGAGCACTGGCCACCCCATGCTGGAGTGGGGCCAAAGGACAGCAGTGTGCTAAGTTTACAGGGAATCCAGGTTGGAGGGAAATCACGGATGTAACAATCAAGCCTTGAGACAGCTTTAGTTGCACCTTTGTTTCTCCTTCAATTGAGAATCTTTTGTGTGCCTTTTTTTTTTTCAGTCATTTTCCTCTGCATTCTACTTTGCTAATTAAAATTCCAATCACTCTGACAGTTAGAGGTAGGAAAAAAATTATTCTTCCATGCTGAAGAAGGTAGTTTCAAGGTATTTTATCTGCAAAAGAAACAAAAGAAATTAGACAAAGAAGCAAATTGTCACAGGAGGATAAATGAATTTTGTTTTCCCATTCTGCCTAGAAATATGCAAATTTAGCTAAGATAGCACATTTCTATTTGGCATTAAAATAATTCTAAACTAATGAGGGTTAAACAATATGTTTTACTTTTTTACAGGTAAAGATTTTCTGATAAAAATTGTCTTTTAAACAGTAGTTCATGTCAAAACAAATTTATTGTTCTTGGAATAAAACGAAGTATAACATCAAAGGTTTGACTTGGTCTCTGTGATATGTTGTATCTGAAAGTGTTTCCTTTTAATCTTTGATTTTGAAATCTTTATGAAATATTTAAGAGATTAGAAATTCATATTTAAAGCAAAGGAAATTTGTGGTATGATTTCTTTAATAAAATTGGGTTGTTAAATTTTTAATGCTTAACTGGTCTAGAAGTGTTAAATACAGTTGCATCCAAGATGTATTTGAAAAAGAATGTTCTAGAAAGGTAGGTTATCTGAGAAATTTTACAATGAAACGAATAATTAGGCTGAATTTTGGCTGTGTCTATCAGGGATCCACAAGTATAGAAGGGTTGGGAGAACTTTTACCAGATAAAATACTGTTTGAACTGATTGACATTTAACTGATTGCTTAACTTTACTAAATTGACTGGTCACTGTTAAAATATACTCAATTCGCTATTTGATCCAATGTTATTTAAATCTAATTGAATATAGGTTTTTAAAAATATGCTGTTAATTAATTAACAAATGACATTGAGTAACCCACGCTAGCCATCTAGGATGCACACATAGGTTTACATAAAGCACTGGACATCTAGGTTTTCGTAATATATTAAGGTAATTTGTTGTGATATAATTTTCAAAAAGACGGTAGGGGCAATATACTTTTTAAATTTTCATAGCCCTAGTCAACTGAGGATTTATTTATAACTTAGTTCTTTATTCATTTATTCATTTCATTACCAAAAATCAGTGAGGATAAAATTATATTCATTAACTAAAACCTACATTCAATGATGCTTCCAACTATTCTTTTAAGACCAAGTTCATTAGTTTTATTTTATTTACATGAATATTTCAGAATCAAATATATAGTACAATTCTTTATAACAGTAAAACTTCAAGGTATTATTTTATGAATGAGACCAAGTATGTTTTTTATTGTTTTTTTTTTTTTTTGAATGATTGATTCACTACATGTATCATTCAGAACAGGAAGATTTAACATACAGACATCAAAAAGTCCATAAGCATTCAGTGTTGTGTGTGTATGAAGTTCAGGAATTTGAGATCTATAAAAATATTTGGAGAGAATCCTATAGGACTCATGTTGGTGTGAAATACTTAAATCAATCAAGGTTCTTTTTTAATTTACAAAGTGTCACACAATCATAAATGTATACTTTATTGTTGTGTTCATTCTAAAATGTTTTTCAAGACACAATGCTTTAAGGAAGAGAGCCTAGCAGAAATGTCATGGGTTATTGGGAGGACAGTATGGATACCAGAGATCGGGGTTTGACAAAGTATGAAATTAATAATCATATTTCCCAAAATAGGAACAAAAGAGTCATATTTATGAATATCTCAAAATCTGTTGGCAGTGAATTAAGTACACAAGGTCTGACAATTAAATCTGTGAACTCATCTTAGAAAAAGTGCTTATATACCTCATTGCTGAATACCACTATGGTCACCTTTTAAGTGCTCCTTGGGAAGCTATGTACCAATGCCAGTGCCTAGTCCACCCTTCAAAGCAATTTTGGAATTCTTTTTCTGGAATGGCCATTAGAGCTATCACTGTATGACCCCTGATGTCCTGAATATCATTAAAATGTCTTCTTTCCAATATATTTTTTTCTTTCTATCACCATATATTTAGTTCCTTCTCCTTCCTCTCCCACCCCCTCCTCCTTTTCCTATGTGCTCTGCACTTGCCCCTGAATAAACATTAAACTATTGATTGTGTCCATGGGTTTTTTTTGTGTGTGTGTTTGTTGGTTTGTTTTTTCTTTGCTGCTTTCAGTTTTATATTCTGGGTATAAGTGACATCATACAGTTTTTGGATTTTTCTGTCTGGGTTATTTCACTAAGCATGATGATCTCCAGGTCCATCCATTTTGTTGCAAATGGCAATATTTCATCTTTTCTTATAGCTGAGTAATATTCCATTGTGTGTATGTACCACAGCTTCTTTATCTAGTCATCTGTCACAGGGCCCTTTGGTTGTTTCCATGTTTTGGCCACTGTGAACAGCGCTGCGATGAACATTGGGGTACACAAGTCTTTGTGGACTAAGGTTTTCAATTTTTGGGGGTAGATCCCCAGAAGGGGAATTGCTGGGTCATATGGTAACAGCATTCCCAATTTTCTGAGGAACCTCCACACTGTCTTCCATAATGGTTGTACCGGTTTGCACTCCCACCAGCAGTGTGTGAGAGTTCCTTTTTTTCCACATCCTCTCCTGCACTAGTTATTCCTTATCTTGTTGATAATAGCTATTGTAACAGGTGTGAGGTGACCTTTCATTGTGGTTTTGATTTGCATTTCCCTTAGAGCTAATGAGGATGAGCATTTTTTCACTGCTGCCCATTTGTATTTCTTTGTGGTAGAAGTGTGTGTTTAGTTCCTCTGCCCACTTTTCTATTGGGTTGTTTGTTTTTTGTTGTTAAGTCTTATTAGTTCTTTATATATTTTAGATATTAGACCCTTATCTAATGTGTTGTTTGCAAATACTTTCTCCCATTCAGTTGGCTGTCTCTTTGCTTTGTTGATGGTTTCTTTTGCTGTGCAGAAGCTTTTTAGTTTGATAGAGTCCCATTCATTTATTTTTGCTTTTACTTCCCTTGCCTTTGAGGTCAGGTTCATAAAGACTTTCTTGAGCCCTAGGTGTCTAAGTTTAATACCTATGTTTTATTCTATTCATTTTATTGTTTTGGGTCTTATGTGAAGGTCTTTAATCCATTTTGAGTTTATTTTTGTATACTGTGAGAGTTCACAGCTCAGATTCATTCTTTTCCATATGTTTTTCCAGCTTTCCCAGCACCACCTACTGAAAAGGCTGTCTTTTCCCCATTGCATATTTTTTGCTCCTTTATAAAAAATTATTTGCCCATAAATTTGTGGATTTATTTCTGGTTTTTCAGTTCTGTTTTATTGGTCTATGTATCTGTTTATCTGCCAATACCAAGCCGTTTTGATCATTGATGCTTTGTAATAGAAATTGAAGTCAGGGAGTGTAATACCACCAGCCTTATTTTTTGGGTGTGTAGTATTGCTTTGGCAATTTGAGAATTTGAGGTCTTTTATGGTTCCATATAAATCTGGTAATTCTTTTAGCTATGATTGTGGGATTTTGATAGGTGTTTCATGAAATATATACATAGCTTTTGGCAATATGACCATTTTAACAATGTTAAGTCTTCCTGTCCATGAACATGGAATACTTTTCCACTTCTTTGTGTCCTCTTCAATGTCTTTCAAAAGTTTCTTAGTTTTCCATGTACAAGCCTGTCATGTTCTTTAAGTTAATTCCCAGGTGTTTCATTCTTTTTGTTGCAATAGCAAAAGGAATTGACTCTCTCATTTTTTTTCTGAAGATTTGTTGCTTGTATATAGGAATGCTGTTGATTTTTGTACATTGATTTTGTATCCTGTGACTTTACTGTATGTGTTTATTGTTTCTAGTAGTTTCCTAGTGGAATCTTTGGAATTTTCTATATAGAAGATCATGTCATTTGTCAGTAGTGAAAATTTGATCTCTTCTTTCCTAATTTGGATACCTTTGATTCCTTTCTCTTGCCTGATTGCTGTGGCTAGAACATCTAATACTATATTGAATAGCAGTGGTGACAGGAAGCATCCCTGTCTTGTTTCTGAGTTTAGAGGAATAGGCTTCAGTTTTCCCCCTTTCAGTATGATGTTAGCTGAGGGTTTGTCATATATGGTCTTTATTATGTTAAGATACATTCTTTCTATACCCATTTTTTTCAGTGTTTTGATCATAAATGGATGTTGTATCTTGTCAGAAGCTTTTTCTGCATCAATTGATTTGACCATATGGTCTTTATCTTTTATTTTGTTTATGTGGTGTATCACATTGATTGATTTTCATATGTTGAACCATCCTTCTGCTCCCAGGATGAATCCCACTTGATCATGATGTGTAATCTTTTTCATGCATTGTTGTATTCTATTTGCTAATATTTTGTTTAGAATTTTTGCATCTGTGTTCATCAGAGATATTGGTCTATAGTTTTCTTTTTTTTGTGTTGTCATTACCAGGCTTTGGTATTAGAGTAATGTTAGCCTCATAGAATGAGTTAGGTAGTATTGTTTCCTCTTGAATTTTTTTGAGGAGTCTGAAGAAGATAGGTGTTAATTTTCCTTTGAATGCTCGGTAGAACTTGTTGGTAAGACCATCTGGTCTGGGACTTTTGCCTTTAGGGAGATTATGGATACTCATTTCAATTTCTTTACTATTGATTCGTCTGTTTAGATTATCCAGTTTTTCTTGGTTCAGTCTAGGTAGGCTATAAGTTTCTAGAAACTTGTCCATTTCTTCTAGGTTGTTAAATTTAGTGACATAAAGCCTTTCATAATATTTTCTTATAATCCTTTGTATTTCTGTGGTATCAGTGGTAATTTCTCCCCTTTCATTTCTCATTTTGGATATTTGTGTCCTTTCCTTTTATTCTTTGATTAGTGTAGCTCAGTACTTCCTTTATCTTTGGGTAAAGAAAAAAGTTTTTGGGGGCCAGATCAGGTGAGTAGGGAGAGTGTTCCAATACATTTATTTGTGTACTAGCTAAAAACTCACTCACTCACAGACAGTGCCATGTGAGCCTGTGCGTTGTTGTGATGCAAGAGCCAGGAATTGTTGGCAAGAAGTTCAGGTCTTTTTTGTTTTTGTGTTTTTTTTTACCTTTTTATTGTAGCCTTTTCAGCATTTCCAGATATTAAACTTGGTTGACTGTTCAACCAGTTGGTACAAATTCATAACGGACAATCCATTGGATAGCAAGAAATGTTAGCAACATAATTTTGACTCTTGATTTGGACTGATGGAACATTTTTGGTTGTGGAGAATTGACTAACTTTTATTATGCGCTTTGATGCTTCATTTCAGAGTCATATTGGTACACCCATGTTTTATCACCAATGATAACACACCTCAAAACATCATCTTGCCTCTCCAAAATGTCTTGGCAAACTTTTACTCTCCTTTGCTTTTGTTCACTGGTGAGCTCCTTCGTGACCAATTCTGTACACACCTTTCTTATGCTAAGATTTTCCTAAGTGTTTCTCTATCAATGTGTACTTGGTCTGCTATGCTTCTCACATTCAACCAATGAGTTTGACATTCAAGTCAACAAATTTTTGGAATGTTTTTTTCAGTTCTGCTTGTTACTGGCCTCCATGACCTCTTTTCATCAGTGATGCTTTCTCTCTCCTCAGAAAAATGTTTAATCCATTTGTACACTGCCTTTTTTTTTATGGCATTTTCCAAATAAACGTGGACTAACATGTTTGTCATTTCGATTCCGCTCTTGCTAGGTTTAACAGGAAATACAATGTTTGCTTGTTTGTTATTCTAATTCAAGCTCCAACATTCTCTGGATGGCACACAAAAACAATAGCAATTATGAATGCCACTCAGCAAGACACTTTCACACATCTGCATGAACACAGGTGTGAGACATAGATATGTCAAAATTATGAAACCTTACTGAGTTGTTTGTATAGTGCTGCCAATGTAAGCTTGTGGTAGCAAGTTTGCAAACTTAATTGTCAGACCTCATAAGTTCAACTTTACAATAGAATATTTGGGTATTATATCTCATGTCTGTCAGTAAATACCTGGTTTGTCATGTACAAACTTATGTAACATCTCTGAGCCCTAGTTTCCTCTTTTATAAATGAGGCCAATAATATCAGGGGCCACAAAAATGTATATACATTTTGAGATGTTACCTATGTATTATGTATATATTGATGGTAACCACTTTGAGCACTTCTTGTAATTACAGAAGTCAAATGTGACTTGTATTCATCTTTTTTAATTGGTATATAGTGAGTATTGCAATTTTAATATAGTTTTTTCCTTTCTTAAAATATGCATACTTTTGGGGGGCATCCTTTATTCTATCTTCCAAATAGTAGCAAAGGGCTACTTGTCACCTTTCTATCACAATTATATATAAGTACAAAAAAAACAAGGGAAGAACTAACTTTTCCCACAAACCTGTATAGCTTATACTTTTTTGTCAATAATCATAAATTTTTGTAACTGTCATTGATTGTAGTATTTAACTGTAGTGTTAGTAATGGAGAGACAAAGGTGAACAAGGCAGCATTATTGATGTCAAGAATCATTTAGTTTAGTAGTATAGGCAACCAAGCACACAAATAATTTAATAGAGAGGTACTGAGCAGCAGCTGAATATGGAACAACCTAATTTCTGTATAACACAAGCAATTGTGTTATTGTTTACCTGTTTTCACTCCTATTTCAGTCCTCAATGTTAATATTATCTGGGAGTCTACCATGGTCATGTTCTTAAGACATGTTAGTGATCTTAACGACTTAACCTGTAACCCCAATCAATTAGAATATTTGCAAATGTTCTAATATGGCTTCTGGTCATCAACAAGGTAAAGTGACTAACAGTCTTCTCAGCCCTTTTCTGGACATACATTTTCCTGGACCTCTGTGGGTACTTTCTTCCAATTATTCCATATGAATAGCTGCTTTTAAATGTCTTAATTTTCCTAGGAGCTTCATCCCTTCTTCTTGGGGTCTTAGATGTCCTTTTGTGCTTCTTTGCCCGTAATTTCTTACCTGTAGGCATTTGCAGCTCCTAAGTCTCCCTGCAATTGTGATGTGCCATGGTGTCTGCTGCAGATTTGCATCACGTCCAACTTGAGATCCATCCTTTGCTGCCATTCCTGTCTGAGCTTTAAGTCAAATGATACAAAAACAGTTCTTTGGGCAGCGCACAGAAAGGCCAGAATGTTGCAAACAACTTCTAGTTATTTTCTTTCATCCCAAGGGAAGAAACTTGCAATTAGGCAGTTTCCTTCTAACCGTGTCATGCTAGTCTAGGGAGGGAATAGAGTAAGGGCAAGCAAATACACCATGAAATATCCTCCCATTTTTTATTGTGACTTTTTCTTGATTGGTTGGTTGCTTGGATGCTACAGATCCTTGACTAGTTTGCAGACCTCCTACAAAGCTAATTTTTTAGTTAGTCTGTAGTTTACTTGATGTTTCCATGGGGGAAATGAAAGCTGGAGCTTCCTAGCCCACCATTTTGATATCATCACCACAAGAAAGGATTTTAAATCTATACTTTATATATACAGTAAGAAGCACTTAATTGTAAAATTAAAATAAAGTCTGTTTTAGGCATCCATAAACTTAGTAAGTTTACTGGTCAGAATCTTTCTGAAAAACCCTAAAATGTACTGCAACAAAAATTTAATAATAATAGTAATGCAGGAAAGAGAAATCAAGGAATTGTAGCAAAATAAAAAATCCAGAAAAATATATAAATATGTATTTAAAATATTAGTAAATGATGAAAAATATAATAATTTGGTATTAAAAATCCAAGATAGTGGTTGATTGCTAAGATTCTAACAACAGAGAAATGATGACTTGATATATTCTTGTGTTGTTCAGGGTGCAGGATGTGATTTATTCTAGTTATTGATAGCAAAATAGCTTCTATGTCTGACAGAGTTTACATAGCTGAGATTATATGATTGAGATTAAAAGCATAGATCTTAATTAAAGTACTATAACTTATAACCAGCAGAACATTAAAATGAATGATAATTTCCAGTGTTGGTGAAGGTAAAGTGAAAATGGGTGAACTTACACACTCTTAGTGAAAGTGGAATTGTCAAAGCCTTTCTTGGAGAACGATTTTGCACTATTTATCAAATTTTTAAATTTGTAAATTTCTGCCTAGAACTCCACTTTTGGAAAAAAATTCTTACTATTTTATATAAAGAGACATGTACAAATATCTTATTAAAGTGTCTATTTAAGATGAAAAAAATGAAACTTAAATGTCCATTAAATGATGACTATGGATTAGGAAATAATATTTAGCAGCTCAACAGAACAAGATCAATCTTCATGAAACAGCTTCAGAACACATTAAGTCAGAAAGTAAGTAGTAGAAAGAGGTAACCTTATGATTTTATTACAAAAGTAACAACAGAATATCACATATTTGCATGTGTATTTGTAAGTGCATGGGAAAATCTAAATTACACTAATAGTTATAATGGAAATGAGATTAGGATCATCTTGGTGAACCAGGAGATGTTCACATTTTACAATACACGCTTCTGTATTATTTGAATGTGTTGTCATATTTTTTGGTGTGAAATAAATAAAAGCATATTTAATCAAATAACCAATTTGTAATAATCTGACTACCAAGCGAGCTACATAGGTAATTTAGATTTGTTATTAACATGGCTGAAAGAACCTAGCTATGAATTTTTAAACTCTAAACATTTCTTTTGATTAGCTTTGACACAGACACAGAGTAATCTGATCCTTAGAGTCAATCCTGATGTTAACTGAGGATTAGCAAATACATAGAGATGAATTTGTCTCTCTTATGGGAACAGAAAGAATTAAAAAACTAAGCGCTATGCTAAATTAATAAATAGAAATGTATATACAATTAAAATGCCTTAAATCAACAATTTTCAAAATAAGGCTAATCTAAAAAATAGTATGCCAAGATTGTCTACCTACTTATTGATTTGCCTACCTAGCTACTTAACTAATTTCGCGGTATGACTTTGATACAGTGTTATCTTTAATTGTTCATATGTATTTTTTGTTAGTTCACAATTTTAATATAAGGGATCCCATAACATAATTATCTGAACCGTTTTGACGTTATGGCATTCTTAGCTTTGGAAACTTCCTTCCTCTGTTTCTTTTAGCAGTCAGCAGAATAGGCTGACACCAGGGAAATGCCTGCCAACGAACTTTAGAAGGAGGCAGTTTTTAATTAACAGGGGCCAGAGAAGGTGATAACCCCAAGGGGTGGTGAAGAGAAATTAACATGGGAAGGCAGTTCCACGCTCCTGTGGGTCCCAAAAGGCCAGCCGTATTAGTAGTGTCTGTTCTGATTGAACTTTTGTTGTGTCTTCTTATTGATTCACTTGTCAGAATCTGACAAAAGGACCGCTGTTCATCAGTTATTTGCTCGGAGAGGTGGGTTATGGCTAGAAACTGCTTCATTGTACAACCGACTACTGAGCAAGAGCTGTCATTTTGGTTATCATTTTATAGACATGATGAATATTGTTGGGCTTTAGGTAAGAATTAAGTGTGTTTGCATGCATACAGCTTGAAAGGCTTACTTACCCTGGCTTTTGGAACCTCTTTATTCTCATAGTTCTTTGCCTGGTTTTGCAGAAAACTCCTTTAATTATTAAACAATTCTAAAATGCAATTTTAGAGATAATAATTACATTGACTGTTGCTGAGACTTTTTTCTGCCATTTACCAAACCCTTGGTTTAGGAAGCATTTTTAAAAGAATAATATCCTGTGAATAAATATTTCAGGTTTCTCTCCCCCATATGAAAATGAGTGATAAATAAAGCACGTACAAAGCTTATGAGATCAGCTCATGTAGTGAGAAGGAGAAGGTAGAGGTGTTTTTTTTTTTTCACTGCCTGAACAGTGCACTGAGCTGGGAAGCCTAGGGTGGGCCGCAGGAGAGCCTTCGTAGTTTGAGCACAGTGACGACAGAAACAGTCTTAAAAATATTTTAAGAACATTTTAAACATTGTGTGGGTCTTTTGCCTTTGTGAGAATCAGACTTACTCCAGAATTCTATGTATGTTTTCCAGTTATAAAATATGGTTTATCTAAAGCAAGGACAGACTTCCCAGAGCTCTTTTAAAGATGTGATGATAATTATTTTTCCTAAATTTAAATAGCATTATTTTTATTATTCACTTACTTGATACACAGTATTTATTAAGGTCACTTAACAAGAATATAGTAAGATAATCAGAACCCTGGTACTGACATATTCCCTAGACCTTTTTTTTTAAATAATTTTTTTCCTTTTCTTTTTCTTTCTTTTTTATTTTTTTGTTGAAATTTTGAATCTATTTATAAAGAGTGACTCACCCACAGTTGCATATCATTCACATCCAAAGTTAATGAGCATCTAGGTATGTGCTGTCTAAATCAGTAGCCATTTGCCACATGTAACAATTGAATATTTGAAATGTGACCAGTCTGAATTGAGTGGTGCTGTAAGTGTAAAATACATATTGGATTGTGTAGCTGTTTTATGAAAAGTTGAATGTAAAATTATCCCATTAACTTTTTATATTGATTACATGTTGATATTAATAGTAATATTGATAAATTGGGTTAAACAGCTCATTAAAATTAATTTCACTTGATTTTTTAAGAACTTTTTTAATGTGACTACTAGAAAATTTAATTTTACAGATGTATCTCACATTATCTTTCTATGTATTGATCTAGGGAATAGAAAAAATTGCTATTTATTAAAAATGTATTATATGAGACATGCTATACCAAGTGCTTTATGTGCATTATCTGATTTAATCTCACAAATACCATGAAGAGCTGTTTTTGTTGCCTCCATTTATAGACAAGGAAATTTAGGCAAGAGGAGTAAGTAATCAGCCTAAGATTATAAAACTACAGGAAATGTTTTATCCTTCTTTCAATAATTATTTTTGAATTTCTATGTATTCATAGTACTATGTGTAAGACACAGTACTATGAATGGGCAATGCACTATAATTAATTATGATGTGTACTACTCTAGATGAACTGGGGAGAAATAAAGATCGCCAAATTATTTTTTTCAAACTCTGTTTAATTAGGTGTATTAGATTTTAGTAAATTATTGTAGTGCTCATCGAAATTCCTTATGTTTCATGGTGGGGAATGGTTTAAATGCATTTGTATGTGTGAAAAGTTCAAAGAGGAGACATTACTTTAACAAGTGTTATTGAGTTATGAGTGATTTCTGATTTCATTTGTAAGATTTAGGTCTATATTTGTTTGGTCTGGGCAAATCAGGCTGCACTTGTAGATCTAGAGAACTTTCATATTTTCTGTAGAGGTGGAAGTGTTTCGTGGAGCCCAAAATACTTCTCAGCCATGTCAAGTTAAGAAAAAAATTGGAATCAGGAAAAGGAAGGAGAGAGAAAAAGAGAAACAAATTAAAAGTGAGAGAGAGTGAATAAAGAATAGTTGTTAAATATCTGCCGCCTTGTACCACCTGTGGGAACTGACAACTCTTCTTTCAGCAATAAATAATATTAGAAAAGACTGCTTAGTCATGGCCATAGAAGTTTTTTGATCAAAGACATAAAAGTAGAAAAGGTAAAGGAATAGGGGGAAATTAACTTTTCTCTCTTAATTGATTTTCTGCAAACTAGAGCATGAATAAAAAATTAGGAAGATAACCTAAAAATCTATTCTGAGATATCTGAACATTTTTTAAATTTTAGAGCCGAAGGATCTCTTGAGCATCTGGACAATAGGAGAACTCTTTGTGGGGATGGAACAATTAAACTCATTTTTCATAGTGTAAAACATTTCACGTGCAGGAAGACAGTTCCATTTTCTAACTATATTCTTCTGAAAATAGCTGTTGTGAAATCACTTATTTTTGTGTGTATTTACTTTCTGTGCATATTTATACAACTCAAGAAAATACTCATTTTCTTTAACTAGGGGATCAAAAGCATTCTCTTTAAAATAAATTATTGCTATTTAGATACATTTTTATTTATATCAATTTTTTAAAAGCTACATTCAATGCATTATTTATTTTTTAAATTGGAGGTTTTAAAAATACTGATACTATTACTACTATTTATTTAACTCCTGCTTCAATACAAGGCAGTCATATGGCCAGTTATGTTATTTGGTTTTCACAATAAGGCTGTTAGAAATCATTTTCCCATTTTTAAAATGGCTGAAAGATTGAAGCTCAATGATGTTAAGTAATACCCCCAAGATTAAAAGCCCAGTAGATTGTGAACAGGGATTTAAAGCAAAATTCGAAAGAAACTTACACTCTCTTACCTCAGTTTTCATCAATGAACATTATTAGAGTTAACTTTGAAGCTTTAAAATACAGGATCTGTTTGCAATGATTCTGGTTATTATGTCTTCAAATCTATTAAAGACCATATTTGACCAGTCTCACAAAGAAAAAAACCTCAACATAATTTTCATTTCCATTCTTTTGAACCTAGTTTACTCTTCCCACACCTCTAACTTCTCCTTCTTTTTTTACTAATTGTCTTTACTTAAAGTCAAACGCTTTGCAAATTCCTCTAGTCTCCTGAAGATTCCTGTTTCCAAAATCTTCCCTCTATAACCCATCATTCATACTGCCACCATGGCTATTCTTCTAAAATACACATTTGAGGAGAGAGAATCCTAGGTGGCAGAGTACAAAAATGCTGCGCTTGCCTCATCCCATGAACACGTCAAAATTACAGCTAATTACAGAACAATCTGTTATAGCAGAAATAGGTTACCATGGAAGTCAAGCAGCACTTGGAGATTGGAGAACCAGTTTATTACACCAGCAGGCTCAGAGGAGTTACAGTCTCCAAATTCTGAGCCCCGACTAATAGGCTTTTGGGCTCTTATAGGGTTGGGGTGGGGGCTGGCGGTTGCGATAAGCAAGCAGAGTTACAGAAGCTAAATGCATACATTAGGCACCTGGGGGAAGGGATGTGGAGATGGGAGTTCACAGAATTTACATTGAACAGCTTTGTCAGTAATTTTCCATTTCATTCCCCCCTTTGATGCTCTTATACCTCTGTTTATGGGGCATCACCATAGATCTCTGAGTCGGTGTAGGCCAGGGCTGGTATCCCTGTAAGGCTAGTACTGGGGCAGTGGTTGCTCCATTCACCACAGTTTCAATGAACTGGGTAATAGCTCAGAGGATATAGGGCCCTAATGTGATGACTAGCAGGACCATTAGCAAAGGGCCAAAAAGGGGTGATAGCCATGAAGCCCAGTTTCCTAACCTTTTTAAGGTCCAAGGGTTTTCTGGCCCCATTTTTCTTCTCTGAATATACTCCCTGAGTTCTTTAACCTTTTTGGCTATTACCCTGGACTGGTTTAGGAAATAGCAACATTCTCCAAAAAGCATGTAGGTTTCTCCGTTTTCTATAGTAAGTAGATCTAAGGCTCTCCTGTTCTGCAGTGCTACTGTCCCAGTGTATGGGGGCTCCCCCAACCAGTCCTGTAGCTAAGAGCAGAATCAGGATCACAGCACCAGCTAGGAGTAATGACTGGCACTTCATTACAGTTCTGCTGCTGGTTGGAATTTCGGATGCTGCCAGTGGAGGTCCTTTGTGTCCTTCGCTTGATCCTGGGCTGGATGTTCAATACCTTCCACAGTGTTATTTTCAGTGGTCATGCAGGCTTGGCTTGAGTGATCCAGGTTTCTGATGGGTCCCTGGTGTCGGCCTTTTTGACCCAAGTATGGTGGATCCAGGGCCTTGTACCTGCAATTTTCACAGCAGTCAGAGTAGCCAGTGTAACCATGTGCGGGCCCATTCACAGGGATTGTAGGGGTTCCTTTTTCCAGTCCTTAACCCAGATCATATCTCTTGGCTGATGGGGGTGTACCTTGTTTCCTAAAGGAATTGGGGCCTGGTCTAAGATATATCGGCTGATTGTGCGAAAGGTCTTTCCTAACATGTGGAGTTGGGCTGGCAGGCCTAGTTCCCCTAGTTACTGAGGGTCACCCTTAAGCCTACTGATGATAGGTGGGGGTTTTCCATATAAGATTTCAAATGGGGAGTAGCCCGAGTGTCGGGAAGCACACTTGACCTGTGTTAGTGTGAGGGGTAGTACACCTACCCATGCGAGTCCTGTTTCTTGACAGAATTTAGCTAGCTCGTGTGGCCTTGAGGGTTCGGTTCATGCGTTCAACTTGCCCTGAGCTTTGAGGCCTATAGGCAGCATGTAGCCTCCGGTTGATTTTCAGCAACTTTGCTATGGTTTGGATAACCTGGGATACAAAGGCAGGTCCATTGTCTGATCCTATTGAAAGGGGAAGTCCACAGCGAGGTATCATTCATAACCTCTTGTGCCTTTTTGGTGTGAGTGGGAAAGGCCTTGACCCATTTTTTTTTTTTTTTTTTTTTTGGTATGTGGGTAGTTGCCCGGCCAGGAATCGAACCCAGGCCGCAGCGCTGACAGCGCCAGCACCAAAGCCTTAAGCCACTACACCACCAGGGAACTCCTCGACCCATTTTGAGTACGTGCAGACTAACACAAGTAGATATTAATGGCCCTGATGTGACTTTACCTCAGTAAAGTCAATTTCTGTCTTGAAAGGGGGCCGTCCCGGTGATCTGACTTGCTGGGACCTGTTTAGGACTCTGTCCCACATTGTTTTTAGCACAAGTAGTGCACCTGGTGCTAATTTGGGCACAGAGGGCCGGGAGCCTGGCAGTGTAGTAATATCTAGTGAGTCCCTTCTCGAGAGTCATTTCCCCAATGAGTCAGGTCATGGTATTGTTTGACCATGTGATAAGCTAATCCCCTGGGAATGAAAAATCTCCAGTCCGGTAGTTGGGTGTGGGGGGCTCTCAGGCAGGTTAACTGGTGCCCAGCGAGTAGTTGGCACTGGAGGAAGGGGGCATCAGCAGGGTGTATGGCAGAGGGGCTGGTTCCTCCTCCGAGTCTCCCTGATGAATTCGTTTCAGTGGCCTTCCCCCCTTTTGGGGTTGAGCTATTCAAACCCTGCACTGTCCCTTACTGTTTGTGCAGAACCGAACCCAAGGAGGGAGAGTCCGTGCTTATTTGTAACCATGAGCCTATGTAGGAAAACTGGACAGGGTGGCCAGGACTCCCAGTGATCACTTTATAAACTGCAAAGACCTTGGGAGGTCCAGGGTTCCTTGTGGCAGCCAGTCGATCTGGAAACTGGACCAGTCAATTTCACAGAAAGTTCGGAGTCTTCCTCACATCAATCTGACACCACAGTCATCAGAATAACCTTTCTTGAAGTTCTTGAGCATATAATCTACTACACTTGTCTTGGACTGCCCGGACCCCATTTCTTTATGTACCTAATGTGATCCTCCCAGGTGCTCTCCTGTGTCTGGTGTCACAAAACAAACAAAGGAGGGGAGCCCCTGGAGGAGGCCTTTCAGATGCTTGCCTGGCCACGTCCTTCACAGGACTTTAAGGCGCGTCTTGGCTAAGGTGCACCCCTATAAACCTCAGGCCTGGTTGTCCCCGAGAGGACAAGTCACTGTTTTGCCTTATGATGTCACCATGAAACCACAGGTTGGGGCCCACTCGGATTTCATAGCCATGGCCATGGAGCCACAGACACAGTCACACAGTCACACAGTCCCACATCCAGTCCCACAGAGGTTATCACATACCCCTCCCAGCCCCTGGGTTTTCCCTACCTGACGTCTCGCAGTGGAGACTTTGGGAGGTGATCAAGCTCCCCTTCTGTCCAAAAATGAGCCTGACTGGGGCTTTGGTCCCGGGACCTTACCTCATCCAGAGTCCTGATCCCTGAAGATTTACCCCATCTTGCCAAGGAGTCCGGCCAGTTCAGGTTGCCTCTGGGTGCGGTGCCCCCTCGCCCCCAGGAAGGAGGTCCTGTAAAAGTTCTGGGTGGTGCCGCCTCGTTTGACTCAATAGGACCTCCACTGCCCGTTGGCTTCTGTCACCATACCAGTGGTGCAACGGGCCAGCACAGTTGGCCTCCCCGTCAGGGAACCAAAATGTTATAGCAGAAACAGGTTACCCTGGAAGTCGAGTGGCACTCGAAAGTTGGAGAACCTGTTTATTACACTCGCAGGCTCAGAGGAGGTGCGGTCTCCAGATTCTGAGCTCTAACATGCTCTTCAGATCTTACAGGGTGGGGTGAGGTGTGGCAAGCAGGGTTACAAATAAAGGCATACACTAGGCACCTGGGGGAAGGAACGTGCAAGTGGGAGTTTATGGAATTTACATTAAAAAGCTTTTCTACTTCAAGTCAACCTGGAGAACCATTTGAGGTCTCACTGAAGATGTTTTATAACTAAGAATATAAAGATAAAGCCACCTCAAGACTAGTAGGATGTATGGAGATGTGAAAAGGGCTTGCCTCAAATCTCAGTGTGGCAGTTGAAAATAAAGAGGGGTATCTTGGCCCTAGAAGAATGGGACACCACAGCCCCACACCAGGCTTTATAACCCCGAATACTGGTGCTGGGGAGAGGAGCCCCCACAACATCTGGGTGAAAAGGGGGGAAGGGATTAAGAAGTACAAATGGGTTGTTTGAGAGTAGTCATGGGGACATAAGAATACAGTCAATAATACTGTAATAACTACGTATGGTGTCAGATGGGTACTAGATTTATCAGGGTGATAGATAGGAAAAAATAAAAAAGGTAAAGCCATTAAAAAGTACAGATTAGTAGTTACAAAATAGTCTTGGGGATGTAAAGTAAAGCATAGAGAACATAGTAATGTGGTAATAACTACGTATAGGGCCAGCTGGGTACTAGACTAGTCAGGGGCATCACTTCTTAAATTATACAATTGTCTAACCACTATGCTGTGCACCTGGAATTAATATAAAATAATATTGGATGTCAATAAATAACTATGCATTTGATTGTTAAATAAATAAATAAAATGCACATTTGATTGTATCATTTCCTTAAAATTTTAGGAGGATCTACTTTGCCTCTTTAGATTTGAAATTCAGAGTCTTTGGGAAGATATTCAGTGCCTCAGTCTTTCCAGCTTAAGCTTCCACTTGCTCCTGCTTACCTCACCTATTTTCATTCACACTGGAACGATGTCGTGGCTTCTCTGTGAGCCTTTGGGAAGTAAATACCTGAGTCCTGCCGGTGGAATACTGTTTCACCACATGTGTGTGGTCATAGCAGAGATGAATTTATACCAGATTCCTGAAGCCTGAAGGCTTGATATACTCTGGTGGTTATTTGATGATTCAGATATATACTGCCAGATCTTTGTAAGCCCCAAGTTTTACTTGATAGATTCCAGAAGAATGCCTGAAGAAACTCTGACCTTTTTTCATCTCCAAATAAAATCTGAAACCACTTCCTGCTGGAAAATGTAAACTTGGGTCTGATGGTTTTTATTTCTCTGTCGTCATCATTTAGGTCAGGACAATAGATGTTAAGAAAACATTTATTATTTCTGAAAACAAATCCTAGAAAAAGGATTGGCAGATGATATTTTAATTGGTTTGGCCTCTCAAGTGATTAAATAATCATGAAATCTCTTCTGTTTAACAACAGCTTGAGGTACTTTGTATTCTTGCTTCAAAGTGGAGCAGTTTCTAGCTGGTAATGCTGTGATTGATTTTTCCATATCAAATACAATGTTACAGTCTATTGTTTTCATAGCAAACATATAGCATCTGTCTTCAAATTCAGACTGTGATCTGCACTAGCCAGTAATACTTTGTATGACCACATCCTTCCATTACAAGTATGAGTGGATTAATATTGATTTTTCCCTCTTGTCCAAGACTGAAGGTCTATCTTAACAGCAGTAATTTGCACAGCTGGCATATAAGGATATGCTTACTCCTCCTTATTTTCATAGTAAAGGTTATTGCTTTTTTGAAATTCAGTTTCTGCTATTTTTAACCCACAAATAGTTTGAAAAGGGTAATATACTTTGCAGCTCCAGGCATTTATGTTGTCATGTTTCCAATAACATCCTGGAGCTTTCAGAAAACTTTGAGCATTTATTCTGTATGAAACTTTAGAAAAACCACACAGAACTGGCACAAAGACATACCACCATAACTTAATGCAATATGATTTAGCTAAGTATCCTAATTGTGTGTGCCACCTATTTTATAACTTCAAATTGTTACCCTCAAGCCAAAAATGTCCACATGAATCTCTCTTTGTCTATTTAAAATCCACAAAATTTCCTTCCACCACAACCCCAGAGTATACCTATCCTAGAATCTGCACTGATGCTCAAGAATATCTTAGAATGTCCTCACTATCTTTCGTTGCTACCCTAAACTTTCTCACACTTCACCACATGGATCAAATTTTACCTCTCCCAGAAGCTTTTCAAAATTATTCTTTTTTTCTTTTATATTCTTTTAATAGTAAGGTAAGTACTATAAATGTTAACTTTTAATTACATTATCTTTTATGTTTAACTAATGTAGCCCTGGATACCACCCAGGATTTAGCAAACTTCTAGATAAAATATATGTGAAAAAGTCAGACCATGGGCATGGCAAGCATTTGTTATATCTGAATTGTACTATTTTTTAATTCTTTAGTATCTCACCCAATACTTACTATCTATTAAGTACTATCTAGGTTTGTGTTATTTATTAGCTGAAAATGTCCTAAAGGGATTGAGTTCCTTTTTCCTATGCTAGCAGATTTGAAAGAGGACTGAATTTGGAAGTAAAGAACCTGAGTCTCAGCTCTAGCTCCAGTCCTATCAAATTGTATGACCTTAATTCACTTGAATTACCATTTTGGGATTCAAATTTTTCACTCAGAATGATGTGGTTATATCTCCTTTGCCCATAAAGAACTAATTCTTCTTTATATTCTCAACCCAAAATCTATAGCAGGAGTTCTGCACTGAATTATTAAGCAAAACTCTGCCTTAGTGGACAATGAGAGTAAAATATAATCCTGAGCCAATTTGAGCCAATCAGATTCTTCCTGTAGAAGGGAGATTTTTCTCATTTTTGGCTTGTAAACTTATGAGCTCAGGCAATTAATTTTGCACACTCATCCTAGAAAAAGTGCTGCATACCTCACTGCTGAATATCACTATGGTCACCTTTGAAGTACTCCCTTTGGGAAGCTATGCACCAACACCAGCTCCTAGTCCACCCTTCAAAGCAACTTTAGAACTCTTTTTCTGGAATGGTCATCAGAGATGCCATCATACCATTGCCAAGGTTATGAAACCTTATGGAGCTGTTTGCACAGTGCTGCCAATGTAAGCACACGGTGTCAGATTTTGGGTATGACAACAGCTTTGATGGCCAGTCCAGAAAAAGAGTTCCAAAATTGCTTAGAGGGTTGACTGGGTAAGGGTGTCAGTGCATAGCTTCCTAAGAGGGAGTAATTTGGAGGTGACTGTAGTGATATACAGCATATTTTTAGTAATTTCCTGAGAAATAGGTCCTATTATAGTATGTTTGTGAATGTGTCTTTATTTTACCCTCATACTTGATTGACCATTTAATTTGGCATAGAATTCTAGGATGAAAAGAATTTTTCTCTAATATTTTGAAAGCATGGTTTTATCTGCTAGCTCTTGTGATGCTATTAATAATCTGAATCACATTTGTGTGTTGTTTTGCTGTTATTTTATAAATGTAATTTTCTTCTAACTTCCTAGGATATTAATTATAGCATTTTTAATAATTAAAGTAGAGCTTTTTGGTTTTGGGAAGACATTTATATTCATGTCTTCATCAAACTTCAGAAGGTTTTGACTGTTATTACTTCAAATAATCTCACTACCTCTTTCTCTCTCTCTTTTCCTTCTGTGACTCCCACAATTCATAAGTCAACTTTGTTAGCGTCTTAAAGTTTCTTTAGGTTCTATTCACTTGCTTTCAGTTTTTTTTTCTGCCCTTCAAAGCTGAATGATTTCAATTGTCCTATCTGAAAGTCCACTGATATTTTCTTCTAAATATTAAAATCTGCCCTTGAATTTTTAAATTTCAATTATTGTATTTTTTAGTTCTAGAATTTCTTTATGGTTCCTTATGGTTTCTCTCTATTGATATTTTTATTTTGTTCATATATAGTTTGCTTTTTCCAAATCTTCCTTTAGTTCTTTGAGCATCTTAAAAATACTCATTTTAAAGTCTTTGTCTAGTAGGTCCTTCATTTATTCTTTCTCATGGACAATTTCTCTTGGCCTATTTTTTTTTCCTTTGAATGGGCTGTGTTTTTCCATTTCTTTTTATGCCTTTTGTGTGTGTGTGTGTGTGTGTGTGTGTGTGTGTGTGTGTGTGAGAGAGAGAGAGAGAGAGAGAGAGAGAGATTTATTTTTTGTTCAATAACTGGATATTTGCACCTAATAATATGATATGTCTTATGGTCAGATTCTACCCCTTTCCAAGATCTTCCTGTGTTTTGTTTTGTTTTTGTTTTTGTTGTAGATTGTCTCCATTTCTAGGATTAGCCTCAGGTACAAAGTTAAAGTCTTCTCAGGACTTTTCTGAGGCTGTGCCTTTCTCTGAGTATTCACAATGACCTTCTAATTTCTCTTGCATATACAATAACTTTTGAATGTTTTAGCTTTTAAATTCTGGCTCCCAAAAGCAGAAAAAGTGACAAATTTGGGGAAGAAAATAGTGCTACCTCTTCAGGTCCCTGAGAAGTTGCTTCAGTCCAAAGAGGAGGGGCTTGCTGCAGTGGGGGCAAGGGTACAGCAATACCCTTGCCCACCTCTGTGCCTAGATCAGAAGCAGCAATCAGTGATCAGAACACCAATCCCAGTTATTTGTAAAAACAGTATCCTTATTGCCCACCCTGGCTTCCACGAGCTGTGTGTAAACTGTTCTAGGAACACATACATGCAAGGTTGACTGCCATAGGGATGCGGGTGGGGGATCAGTAGCTACTCTTGAGCTAAGACTGAAATTAATTGCAATTTATCCTCTGAGCTTTCCTTGGAGGTTGCAAGTCTTCTAAAGACTCCAGAGTTCTACAATTGTTACATCAGATAGATTCTGCCAATATAGTCTTTCTCTAGGTAGGGAGACAGATTAATGGCATGTCCTACTCCACCATCTTCTGGATTCCCCTTCATAATATTATATGCACATATTTATTTAATTCTTATTTTCAGCCACATGCCAGAACCTCTTTGTAAGGTACATGGATTTCCTCAATCTTGAACCTCTAATTTTCAAGTTTTCCAATCTAAATGTACCATCCAAAAGGAGCCTGTGAGGTTGGGAGAAAAAGTCTTAAGTTATCGCTGTGCAATTGTAGTGGGGGCCTGAGTTATTCAACTGCTTTGAATCTAGTTTTCAAATACTCTCTATATTCAGTTTGGCTTAATATTCAAAATATTAAACTTCTCAGGCAGTTCTTAGGGCAAATTTTCTCATTTACAGTCAGTGTTTCCCTTTTCTTGGCACTAAAATTTTAAGTTTTTCAACATACTAAATTATTAATCTACCATTTGCTCTTCATCTTTCAAAAATTCTTTGAAATAAATTCATCTTCCATTGTTCTTTCCTGTGGGTTAATAAGATTTAGTAATACCTTTTTTATTATTATACTACCCTTTTATTGAGTTGTGTGACTGAAGAAAAGATGTGATTATTTTGCAACATTTGATTGCTGTGAAACATGTGATCCCTTTGCAACACCTAACTAGAAGTGGGACTCAGGAATATGGATAGTAAGCATGCTATGTGATTCCATTTCGTATTTGTTTGAAAAAATTACTTCAGAAGAGAAACAGACATGAATTGGGAAATATTGATTCAGAGAAAAGACAAACATGAAAACAGAAAATTGCATTTCCTGACTTAAGTGCTTTGATAGAGGTGTATAGTTTGCTATGGGAGCAAATGAAGTGGGGGTGGGGAAACTAGCTAAAATTTTGGAAAAGATATTACCTTAGATAGGTAATATCTAAAGGGCAAGTGCAATTGAGCCAAGGAAGAAGTTCAAGGAGTAGAACAAAGAGAGGGGGTAGTATGTTACAAGTTGGAGGTACGCAACTCGTTAGAGGAGTATCATGATGTTTGGTATGAGTGTAGCATAGATGGGGATGGTAATGAGGAGGTTATAATGAGGCCAATCTGAAAGAGTTGTGGAAATTTTTAAGCACGTAAGAATAGTTATTAGCTATAGTCTATAAATAGATGATGGAAAGAGGAATGGGAAGAAAAATGTAGACCTGGAAGTAAGAGAGATCAATTAAAAGCCACTCGCTATAACCAAGGTAAGGAATGATGATGTCAAAAGAATGTGGTGCCATAGAATTTAACCATAAATTAAGATGGTGAAAAGGCAAAAGTGAATAAGCTCTATAAATATTTGCAAGACAGAATCAACAGGATTTAGTGAGTACCAGAGATGAAAGAAGGAATACTAGAGATAACTTCCAGATTTTGATTTTGGAGAACTGAGTGGCTGTGATACCATCTATTTTGAAAGGGAAGCATGGACTTTTGAAAGGAGGGGCAGGAAGCTACCTGAGATTAAATTTGGGTGCCGATTTTTCTTTCCATCAGACATCTAGTAGAAGTGTTAAATAGTCAGTTTGGATTAGAAGTTTAGGAGAGAGTTTGAGCTGGAGAAAAAAGAAGAGGTGGTGGTCAATAGTTTATATGCCATAGCTGAAAATTAGAAATTTCTCAAGAGAGATTATAAAATCATAACAGCAGATACCAACTATTAAATATTTATCAGGTGGCATTCATAACTGTGTATTTAATTCTAACAACCTTACCAGAAAACTACTTTCTGTTTTATTACAGGGAAAACAAGAGGCAGAGGGATTAAGCAACTTGCCGAGGGCCCACTGTTAAGCATGTGACCGAGTCTAGATTCAAACCCAGATTTCTCTTAATTCTAGAATGTATCTCTACCTATTTTGCTTTCCTCAAAGATAAAAGTTAGGGTGAAGATGGAATTCACTTAAGGGACCGGCATATGAAAAGAATTCCTGAAAGTCAGTGATAAGGAACAGCTATATTGGTAGAAGAAAACCAAAAGAATGTGGTGTCATGGAATGTATAAGAAAGAAATTTAAGGAGGAAACAGTTAAGGGTGACAAACACCACAGGATGTTAAAGTAAAAACATAGAAAATGTCTTGAATTTATCACAAAGAGGTCTTTGTGGACTTTGGTGAGAGCAAAGTCTGGTGTGCTAGCAGGTGAAGCAGATTGTAGACTGTTAAACAAAAGAGCAGTGAGGACATAGAAAGAGTTCAGTTGTTACTTGTGAAAGTGAGGTGAGATGAAGGGCACTTTTTAGATGTAGCATATGGTAGAGGGAAAACATGAGACAGATTAGAGCATATCGAGGTGCTAATTGGAAAGGTAAACAACCAATAGTGAATTTAGAAAGAAAGGGCATAATTTATAAAGTTGCTAAGGAAGCCCATTGTAGCCTTGCACTAAATTCTTTTCTTAGACTTTTAAAATTAAAAAAAAAAAACTTTTTGAGTATAAATGTAATTCTGCCTTCTTTAAGAAATGTAAATGAAAACATATGTAAATTAGAATCTAAAAGTGCCCTTGGAATTTCAATCTTAACCCATGATGTCTCTATTTAAAAATTGTATATTCTTGTAAGCTTTTAAAAAATGAATCTATAAACATATGTTATTTAAAATGGAATAATAATATAAATACTGGTATATAAATGGATTTTTCACCTTTAAATAATATATTATGGACAAATATCTCTCCATGTTAGTAATAGAGATCACCTTCAGCCTTTTAAAGTTGTCATAGATGGAAAGAGAAGTCACATTAGGTGGTGAACTTATTATACACAAGTTGACAATGCACTGTAGAATTGTATGCCTGAAACCTGTGTAGTCCTTGCTAACAGATGTCACCCCAATAAGTCTAACGATAAAAATGAATTAAAAAAAACAAAAACAAAACAAAAACAAATATGATCGCTATAAAATGTCAACACTTCACAGAAATGACTTTTCACCCTTAAATAATGTAAAATTCACAAAAATGTTTGTGATGTTATTGACCTTCAACAAATAGATATTTCTCCAGCCAGATGGGTTTATTTTGCAATTTGGAACATTCAGTCCAATGGCAAACTATGCACAAGTCCAGAGAAACAAAGGAAAGTAATGCTCTTTTATGGACTTGGGAGGAGCTGTTATAAACAAAGAGTCTTTGGGAGGAAACGGAAAGTTCAAAGAGTAGTGACTTTTTATTGGCTGAGTTATGGCAGTCTCCCATCTGCTGAGCTGTTACTAGGCAAGGAGGAATCTTCTCTTCCTCCTGCTGAGGTCATGAAGGAGTATTACTTCCTGTCGGAGGTGCAAGGTCCTCTCTTCCTGTTGGAGTCAGTAGTGAGCGTTGAGTGACGTATGTGAGTTCTGTCTTCTAGTCTCAGGTCTCCATTTTAAATGAGGTTTCTGTGTATGAGTTTTCACAATGTAATATTGTTAGAGAAGTGATCTCTTCATGTCTGTCTAGTTATTTTGTCAATTAAAATTCATGTGGCTCCAAAAAATAAATAAATAAATAAAGTCGTCATAGTATTCATGGTCCTTACAATAGCCATGGAATTCCATTGTAGGATATTGTCTTAGTCCATTGGGGCTGCTGTAACAAAAACACCATAGACTACCCAGGCTTAAAAATCAGGAATTTATTTCTCACAGTTCTGGAAACTGGAAGCCTTAAGAACAAGGTACCAGGTGTCTGTTGAGTCTCCTTTCTGGTTCATGGATAGCTGTCTTCTCACTGTGTCCTCACATGGCAGAAGGATATAGGAAGCTCTCTGAGGTCCCTTCTATGAGGGCACTAATGTTATTCATTAGGACTCTACTCTCATGGCCTAGTCACCTCCCAAAGGCCCCACCTTCAAATACCATCACATTGGGGATTAGTGTTCAACATATGAAACTTGAGGAAAAAGAAGACATTCAGTCTACAGTAGATGTATTTAACCAATTTCTTATTAATGAACATACAGATGTTTTCAATATTTGCTATTAAAAATATAACTATATTATACTTTGATCTCTTTTTTTTCTTAGAATACATTTCTAAAAATATAATAGCTAGGCCAAGAATAAGAAGACCTTAATTGTTTACACCAACTACTTCTAATCCCTATTTTCACCATCAGCCCAGGAGTGGGGAGAATTTCTTCTATGAGATGTGTGAGGATGAATGAAAGGAGATTGTGAACGAAAATATGATTCTACAATTGGATAAAGCTGAGGGACTGTCTGGACCATCTTCCATCCTGCCTTTACCCTTCCATCATGCTTTCTAATTTCTCTGTGAAGTAGAGACAATGTTTCCTGCTTAGAGTGAGGATGAAGGAGATGGTATAGGGATTTGAGGAGAATGGAGACTATTTGAAAAAACCACTATGAGCAGAGGAATTGAGCCAAATATGGAAATTGTGGAGGAAATCTGGTAGCATTAAGACCCCCATTTGATGTAAAAGGCTGTAATATTGTGTTCATGGTAAACTGATCATATGATATTTTTTTTAAGCATTATTCAGTAACCTTGGCATAAGAACAGAGAATATAGACAGAGGACTGATACAGGTTGAGATCTCGTTAGGTGGGCACAGCCAAGGTACAGGGAGCTAAAGAGTGGTAGAACTAATAGACAGTGGATCCAGCCTGGATAAAAATGAAGCGGAGAGTCTCCTAAGAGAGCGGCAGATTTCAAAAAAGTAGAGTACTAACTGGCTAGCAGTGTTCCAATGATACTTATATAGGCATTGGAAATATCTTTAGTATATTGTTTATATATTATACTTTACATGCTTGTCTCTGTTTATAAAACCATGCTTTTAGAAACATTTATACCAAATCACAAATAATCAATTTACCAAATGACTTTTGCATCACTTGTCAAGTCAGGACTTGTATTATCCCTCTGTTCACGTGTTTCCACTTCCAGCCATTTGATTATGACTTGCAGACATACTAATCTGTGTAGGTATAGCAACTTTGCGGCTGAAGATTGGCAAACCTACAAGAAAAATGCTTGTTATAGCCATACTACTGAAGCTAATTAGTTTTATTATAGAATTTAAAATAATGGAGATTATGTTGCTACAATAAAGTTACATGACCAGATTTTCATAAATATCTTTGAGGTTCATCAAAGATTTTTAGAAATTGCCATAAGAGATCTTTTTCCTAATCAAATGTAGATTATAATATCCAGTGTCTCATGAGTTCCCTGAATTACTATGTATAGCAAAATGATTTGTGATTACACATTATTTTGCTTAAATGAAGTACAATTGCATTGACCTATTTTTAGCCAAAGTCTCCTTGGTGGCTTTTTTCAAAAATACAAACTAAGACTTTACAGTATAATCTCTTATGCTATACCTAAGATTAACTTGTTGCTTGAACTTAGCGTCAGCTCACACTATTATGAGTTATACAGCTAACTATATAATGGAAGGTGAGAGCAAAGTCCATTTTCTGTTTTCTCTCTTAAGATAAATTCTTTCACAGCCAATTCCTTCCAAACCTATTTATATTAAAACCTGATTGCTCTAACTGATATATTTGACAATTTAAAGGAAATTAACTAATATTCTTATTTTATTCATTCTTGGAAAATAGCATCTCAGAGATTTAGTGGGTTTGTCACTGGAGGTAGTATATAGTTTGTTCATAGAGAAGGGCAATGGCATGTACTTTTGAACATTCTTAAAGATAGATATTTTTTCAAAACACTTTCCTCTTTGATCTTTTAAAATAAATATCAACTGAATACTTACTGCTTAGAACTCTGCAAGCCGGGAGAGAGCACAATGGTTTCCATGTCAGACCTCATCTCTTCTCACTTGTAGTCACAGTCTGGGATTTCCAAGGTGATATTAAGTGGTATCATATGTCGTGAAATCAGATGCTCTGGGGGCTCTTGAATAGTTTCTCCAGTTGAGTAACTGTAGGCAAAGAAGGAAAGTCACACTGGGGATACATATTAATTCTTCGCTTCTCCCAGGTGGAATGCGTTTGTGCTAAAAAATTTGTCATCAACTGGTTAGTTGATCTCCTCAAGGGATGAAACTGTACCAGGGCTCAGTTTTGGTCTCTTCTGCTGACATGTGAGTCAGTTCTGAGCATGTCCATAGCCTCCATCCCTGCCAATTAGATTATTCTCTTTAAGAACTCCTTGTACAAACACTGGAGTAGCCAATTTCAGTTAGCTAATATCCACTGAACAAGTCATCTGTTATAAGAAGTCTTCTTTTGGTGGATATTCTTTGGTGGGAATTGACATACAAACTTAGGCCCTGCACCCACAGATCCACCCATATGCTTCTTTCTGACGCTCCTCATTTTTAACTTTCCAGTCTTGTACCCTTCAGGCCCTTGACCAAGCCATTTGCTTTTGCGTCTACGTGTATCTTTACCTCAGACCATTTCTCTGTACACACAAAGTCACTGAATGGCTGTTATTGCTTAAGGCTCTATCCACTAGAAAGATTTTCCTTTTTCTTTTTCGGGGACTGCCCTGAGTGGGGCTGTAATATGGCAACTGCCCATTTTTAGGTTGAATGAACATGTCTAGCTCACCAATGCATAAACCATGCCCAAATTTTTCTTCTTTCTTTATTAATGAATCATATGAAATTCTTTATTAGGCCAAGTATGAGTTGAAGTAAACGCATTGGTACAACAGTGGTAGGTGATATGGGGGTAGGAGACTCTTACGGGATACCTCTTCATGTGAGTATCTGTGCCCTCTGGACCTTCTTGGTTCTAGAGTCCATCATGTGATGAATTGCTGCTGTGCCCACTCACTGTTGTGGCTTCGTGTTTCTGACGTTGATGCCATGATCAGACCTAAGTCTTTACCAGAATCCTCTAAGAGTGTGCCAGTAGCTGTTTGGGAAATGGTGGTGGTTCTCTGTGACAGGCAACGTGGCTTTCCTGTAGAACCGTAGGCATCTGCACTATGATTTTCACATCAGCGTTTGTCAGAAACATCACACGCCATCCTTATCTATCCTAGTCATCTCTAGCATCATTGTATCTGCTGAGTTATATAACCAAACATGGACATATTTATAGACCATCTTGAACTTGTTGCCAATCCCTTTCTTGTTCTTGACCCCACTAAAACTGGCAGCCTTTTGAGATAGCCCATAAATGGATTTAAGTAGCAGTTCCAAGTATTATATGTGTTGATTCCAAAAACCAAAGATGCCCAGGGAGGCTCTGCCTTTCTCCTTGTACAGACCAGTAGGAGACACAGGTAGCAGTGACTTATCCTTTACTCTAGAGGAATCAGTCACAACACACCTTGCTCTAATGGACTTTTAAAAACTTCATCTAAGTGGCAGAACCCTAAATTCTTCTAATGCTTGTCTCCTCCAACCTCTTCCTACCTATGTCTATAGTCTGAGGACCAAGGTGATCTTTGGTGGGATTGTATGTTATTAAATCAGATACTCTGTGATGTCTTGGATAGTTCTGCCAGCTGATCTGTGTCTCTTATATTCTTCCATTAGAGCATCCATGCTATTCCATACTGTCAGAGATCAGGCTCCAGAGCTACTGCATACGTCATTGCACCCCCTCCACCCATACCATATTCCACATTATCACAGATATTATGATGCTACACAATGCCAGCATGTCCTTTCACACTACTTAATGCTAGCAGTGATGTGGCTTACAGTTGACCAAATTGTCAATCCTATTCTGAAGGATAGCTTCCTTGAATTAACTTTCTTAATTCTTTCACTGCATTAATTGACCTCACTTTTTCCCCAAAATTTGTCAAAAAGCCACAAAAATGTACAGTTGATGTTTTGACAATTTTATGCATTTAATAATAGCATTTTGACCTCCTTTGTTTTATTTTATTTTAAATTTTTCTTATATTGTAATAAATTTCCCATTATATTGAATTTTAGCAAAAAATACTCAAAACATATTAAGTGGCATCAATTAAAGTATAGATAAATTAGAATGTAATGGCATTAATGACCTAAAAAATTTATTACAAAATGTTACACAATATGGCAAACAAAACAACTTTGTTGTTGGTAGTGCAAGCCACAGAAAAACATATTAAAAAATCTTGTAAATGAAGAAAAGTCCTTGAAACAGTTTCACACTGAATAATGATTTTTTGAGCTCATGGGGTAAACTCGAACATGCAGTGAGCAGATGAAAATATTCATTCAGATATATCTGAACATGTCAGCAAAAGGGTTAAGTTAGGTTCCCCCCAGAGGCCAATTCTGAGCCAAGGAAATGAGTACAAGTGGTTTATTTAGAAGGCGATACTAGAATCCACTAGGAGGGGAATGAAAAGTGAGACAAAGAATCCAACCCAGGAGGGTTATTAAGCATCCTGTCATGATGGGCAAATGAAGCTCAATTACACTGGGCTTGTAGGGTCCTCTGTAGAACACACCTCAAAGTTACCCCACACTAGGGGTGAAGAAGATGGGGAACTTACATACCAACTCATGTAGCTATTGAATGAAGGCTGCTCTTAGGAATGTTAACTCCAGCTCCCTAGCACTGTCTGTCTACCTACATGTCAGCTGAGCAAGCTTTTACAGCCCAAGAAAGCCAAGCCATGAGACAAGAGTCCCAAGTGCTTCCAGTGAGATTCTATGGACCCATGTGGGAACAGTAATGGTCATGGATATTGACAATGTGTGCTCCAAGTGTGGGTATTGGTGAAGCAAAAATCCTGAGGAGTCAGAAGAGGAAAGTCTTTCAAAACACAGATGCATGAATTACTTTTACATAGAATAGTCTCCCCGCACCGCCCCAAATATCAACAGAGTTAAAGAGGACAGTCTTGATGTAGATGTAAACAAATGTATAGGTTTGTCAGGTTGCCAACTGGTATTTGTTTCCTTTTTGACATTGGTATTCATGTGATACGCAGATAGCATAGGAAGAAGTTAGAGTGTATAACATTTTAAGAGGTTGTAGTTTCTTCATAAGCTGCTACAGAGAAAGGAAAGAGCTGATAAAGTAATAGAAACAAAACTGAATTGCTGAGCAATTTTATAGGACAAATTGAGAACAGTTACTATCATTATGGTTTTTGTCTAGAAAAACCTGGTACAGGCTTTGGAGACTGTGTTGTGTCTTTTGTAGGTGGGTAGATGAAAAGATAGAGAAACAACAGTACTGTGAAAACAGACAGAGGTGAAGGAATAGATTATATAATTAAATTATGCAGAAAATGAAGGTATGACTGACTGGAGCCTGGTAAAATAAAAATAAAAGATTGCAGTACAGCTATAGATCTGGTATTAATATATTGGGTACACTGAAGTAAGAGAACCCCTACTCTGTCACAAATGGCAGATTAAAATTATTATTGTCATTCACATGAATAGGAATTTTGGCAGTAAAAAATGTGAACAAAAACAGGAATGGTAAACTATATTCTTTAGACGTGACTAAAAATTAGCATAGTTAAAGAGTTAGCTTGGTAAAGAAAAAATATAAATCAAAATGAATAGTATGTTTTAAATGATTACAAATATAAAAATCAAATTGCTTTTTAAAAAAATTTTGTATATAAGTATATAAATTTTTCAAACATTTAACAGATTCATTAGTTATATGAGAGTGGGTAGATGGGACAAAATACAAATGTGAGATTTTTCATTATGCTTATGTGGTATATATACCACTTAGTCACTACCTGGGATCAGAAAGCCCGAGGTACAACTAGGAGGAGTAAATAAAATCTGAAAGTGTGACTATACAAACACATAAAAGTTTGTGAAATTGGTAACTGAACAAAGCTTGAGATGAGGAACCAAAGAAACTATCTTAAATAAGCTGTCACTGAGTACTGGAGTACTGTGTCAGAGAGGTAGTCAAGAATCAGTACTCAGGGGAGTTCCCTGATGGTGTAGCAGCTTGGGGCTTCGGCGCTGGTGCTGTCAGTGCTGCAGCCTGGGTTCGATTCCCAGTCAGGGAGCTACCCACATACCAAAAAGCAAAAAAAAAAAAAAAAAAAAGAATCAGTACTCAAAGTCACCTTTCAAGGGGCATCAGTGAGTTAAGGCAAGCAGGCCAGCATGCAGTGTGTAGGAGGATACTAAGAGAGAAAAAGGAAAAAGCTTGAACAAAATTCAGATGGTCATTATGAAAATAGAACATGCCCAGGAAGTGAAAGGTAGAGAAAACAGCAAAGTTTACTGTGAAACCAATATCTGCTTCTGCTTGGAGACTTTAAGTATAGTTTTTACTGGAGGAGAAGTCTGTCCAAGTCACAGCAACCTCAATGCATGCTGGCGAGAACAGGGGTTTGAGGGTGCAAGAAAGGAGATGGGAATGGGAAGAACAGATCTTTATGGGTGAGGTGTAATGAGTGAACATGGCTCTTTTCTAAATTGTACTGGTAAGAATTGGACTTCAAACATTCCAGATGTGGAAACAAAGAGAAGAAGCAGAGGCCCAGTTTAGGGGATTTCGGGAGTAAGCTCTATAACCCCACAAAGGAAATATTAAATTCTGAGAATCTTTGATAACAATTTTAAGATCAATGTCAGGTCCAGTAGATAACCCTTTTGCTGTATTGAGGAATAAACTTGGATTCAGAAAGAAAGAATAATATCACTGAAAAATCCAAAAAAAGACACAATCTGGAACTGAAGATCAAGTTATACATGAACAAGTAAGAATAAAAATGTAACTAGACATTATTATAAGGGAAGTTTCAGTGAAATGCAGGGAATTCAGGTGGTCAGTGAAGTTGACCTAAATTGCACTAAATGTAAAATTAAGCAGTGCAATTTAATATTTCCTGCAATCATGAATATAGACAATAAGCAATCATAATAATAGCAGTACTTATAACCAACAGAAATCACAGATATTTTTATATCAGATTTGTTGCAGATATCAAAATTTCATCTACATGCATCTGTACTTCAAAATTACTGTGGTTTTTTGACCACCATTGGATGTTGTTGCTTAATACATTAATATAGAAGTACTGTTATGACTACATCACCAAGTTGTTTTTGAAAAGTATTTCATAACAATGTTAACATATTTGACTTCCTTTTTTACCCTATATACATTATTTTATGCATTTGAAAATAATTATTATGAGAAGGGGTCCAGAGGCCTCTCAGACTTCCTGTAATTGTTTGCTAGGACTGACATAACAAAGTACATATAATACAAACTGGGTGGCTCTGTAAACAGCAGAAATGTATTGCTTCACAATTCTGAAGACTGGAAGTCTGAGATCAAGGTGTTGTTAAGTGTTCTTTTTTCCTGAGGAATGTAAGGGAGAATCTGTTCTTTGCCTCTCTTAGCTTCTGGCGGTTTACTGACAATCTTTGCCAGTTCTTGACTGCTAGATGCATCACTCCAATCTCTGCCTTCCTCCTCACTTGGCACTCTCCCTGTGTGTATGAGTGTCTCTAAATTCCTCCTTTTTATAAGGACTTCAGTCATACTGTATAGGGCTCACCCTAATGACCTCATCTTAACTTTTAAAACTCTGTCTTCAAATAAGGTCACATTCTGTAAAGATCCTCTCTCCAAACAAGGTTGCATTCTGATATATTGGACAGCAACCTCTATAGGGGAAGGGTGCAGTTCGGTCTATGAAACTTCCAGTGTCTGGGCACTCAAAGAGGTAAGAGCAGTGCTCTAAAGCTAGGTGGGCGGAGAGGAACCTGATAATACTTCAGGTTTAGTAGGGATAGTCAAACCGAGACTATGCCCTAAGCTTACCTAGCCTGCATAGAGTTTCTTCGCTGGTGTTTGCACCTGCAGGCAAACTATTTTTATACTTTAAAATACTGACTTCCTAGTGAACCCTGCAGGAGAAGAGTGATACCACCAGAGAAGAGAAAGGGAAAAGACTGTAAATTCAGGGGGCCTAGTGTCAGGAGGGGAAATCTCCCCTAATCTCCCCAGGTGGTGGCAGCTGAGTAAATTACCTAGCAAGCAGCTGTAACACATTACACTGCAATTATCCCCAAAGAGTTCCAAGGGCTTGTAAGCAGCTAAAGATAAAAGGCAGCACTGTTAGAGGAAGAGCTGCTTCCTTTGCAATTTTACAGTGTTTGAGGAAATGGACCTCATAGGACAGCCATTTGTTTCAGTAAGCCTTAAAGTACAAATAATCCCCTAGTTATGAATGGGGCTTGTGCCTGAATATACTACCTACATGTACAAGACACACAAAGGAATTACATAGAGGAAACTAATATAATGAGTCTTATGAAATAAACATAGTATGTATTTTTGGAATGAAATCTGCCAAGAGTTTCCACAGTAAATATTATGATTGCCTATTTAAATGTTGATAGCAAAATATACAAATAGCAAACATTAAGTGCTTATTACATACCAGGCACTGCATTGTAATTTTTAAAAAATATTATCTCACTTAATCCCCACAATAATCCTAAAAGGTAGGTACCATTATTAATCCCATTTTATAGATGGGGAAGATGAGGATCACAAAGTATAAATAGCTAGGACAGTCACTGTTATCAGTGATAGTGACTAACAGAGCCAGATATTTAATATGCATTTATAAATTTTATAATTCCAGTATACACAAATAGAGCTTGTGATTTTGAAAATAATCTTTTTCAAAAATAGAAATCAATGTCTCAGATTTTTTTCTGCAGATTCAGAAAACCTATAAAAATCATTGTTATTTGTATCAAAGACTCAGAATTAATATAGCCATTTACCCAATGCAACACTGAGAAAAAGAGAAAAGGTATTTGTTACATTATTTCTTTGCTAGAGAGCAAGAAGTAGGGGAGTTCCCTGATGGTGTAGTGGCTTAAGGCTTCGGCGCTGGCGCTGTCAGCACTGCAGCCTGCGTTCGATTCCCAGCCAGGGAGCTACCCACATACAAAAAGCAAAAAAAACCCAAAAAACAAGAAGTAGTTAGATGTATAGGTATATATGTGAGGTTGGACAATTAAGTTTGTGAACTCATCCTAGAAAAAGTGCTACATACCTCATTGATAAATACCACTATGGTCACCTTTGCAGTACTCCCCTTGGGAAGCTATGCATTGATGCCAGCACCTAGTCCACTCTCCAAAGAAATTTTGGAACTCTTTCTGGAATGGCCATCAGAGCTGTTATTGTATTAACCTTGATATTCTGAATGTCATCAAAATGTCTTTCTTTCAGTATTTCCTTTATCTGTGGGTAAAGAAAAAAGTCATTGGGGGCCAGATTAGATGAGTACAGAGGATGTTCCAATACAGTTATTTGTGTATTGGCTAAAAACTCCCTCACAGACAGTGCTGTGTGAGCTAGTGCATTGTTGTGATGCAAGAGCCATGAATTGGTGAAAATTTCAGGTCATTTTTCTCTTACTTTTTCATGCAGGCTTTTCAGGACTTCCAAATAGTAAACTTGGTTAACTGTTTGTCCAACTGGTACAAATTCATAAGGAACAATCCTTCTGATATCAAAAAAAGGTAGCAACATCATTTTGACTTTTGATTTGGACTTCTTTTTTGGTCATGGAGAATTGGCTGACTTCTATGGTGCACTTTGATGCTTGGTTTCAGGGTGGTAATGGTATACCCATATCTCATTACTAGTGATAACATGGCCCAAAACATTGTCTTGCCTCTCCAAAAGGTCTTGGCAAACTTTGAGTCGTCTTTGCTTTTGTTCATTGGTAAGTTCCTTTGGAACCATTTTTGCACACACTCTTCTTATGCCAAAATTTTCAGTTAAGATTTTTCTAACTATTTCTCTATTGATGTTTACTTGGTCTGCTATGCTTCTCACAGTCAGCCATTGATTTTGATGGACAATTTTATAAATTTTTGCAATTTTTTCATCAGTTCTGCTCCTTATTGGCCACCCTTACCTCTCTTCATCAGTGACACTTTCTTTCCCCTCAGAAAAATATTTAATCCATTTGTACACTGCCATTTGCTTAATGGCATTATCCCCATTAACTTGGACTAACATGTCCCTGATTTTACTTCCACTCTTACCAAGTTTAACAAGAAACTTAATGTTTGTTGCTCTAATTCAAGTTCTGACATTCCTCACCATGGCACACAGAAACAACAATCATGAATGCCACTCACCAAGACATTGCCACACATTGGCACAAACACAACTGTGAGACATAGATATGCCAAGGTTATGAAACTTTAATGAATTCTTTGTATAGTGCTCCCAATGTAAGCAAACTGTTTCAAGTTAATTGTCAGACCTCTTGTATATATAATATATAAATAGAATAGCTGTAATTCTCATATGCCTACCATTTTTTAATGAGTAACTAATTAAAGAAAATAAAGTACTAAGTAATCTAGCAACAATGTGTACTTGGACTACGGCTTTCAGTCCTAACAGAAGTTTTTCCACACAATATGCAAACCAGGTATTTACTAAGCCTCCCTGCTTCCCTTCCAGGGACAGTATATACTCTAATTACAGCGTTAAACAGAAATTTACCATCTCATGCATTCCCTCTCAGCATTTTGCCACTCCTGGCTTATATTCTCTAGTCCAAGTGTGACTGGGCTGGAAAGCATGAAATAAAAGGGGCAGTGATATACTCATAAACTATTAACAACCTACTCTCTGGTGCATAGAGCTCTAATTTGTACTGGTTGCCAATTTTTGTGGTGTCAATACTCTCATAATGTATGCTTTAAATCTACTAACAGGATGTTACTGAATTCAGGGCTTATAAGATACGCACGTAGCATGCTATTATATTATAATTCTATCTACAGATAAGATAGATATAAATAGCTTCAAGATCATAGGTAACATTAAAATGTAGTAAAATCATAAGGAGGTGGTGAGTTTTGAGTATTTGTTATCTTTGCTTTTAATATAATTTAACTGTGAGTTCGTATAATGTATTTTTTAACAGCTATCTTAAGATATAACTTACATAGCACAAAATTTAGTGTACACTTCAGTGCTTTTAGTATATTCACAGATTTGTACCATCACTACTACTGTTTCATTTTAGAACATTTCATCACCCTTCCCACAAAAAATTCTGTGTCTGTTAACAGTCCTCCCCTTTTCTCACTTCTCGTTCGGTCTTCTTCCAATCCCTGACAACCACTAATCTAGTTTCAGTTTCCATAGATTTTCCTATTGTGGAAAATCATATAAATGCAATCATACAATATATGTTCCTATTACTGAACTGCAAAATGTATGCAGTTCAAATATATGTATATTCATGTGTATATATTAATATATATATATCCACATATACATTTCTAATTGATTTGCCTTATTTTCACATTATACACTGTTTAGAACCCCTAGTTTAATGTTAAATAGAAATAGTGAGAATGGTAATCTTTGCCTTGTTTCTGATCTTAGAGAAAAACCATTTAATCTTGCACTATAAAGAGTAAAGTTTATTGTAGACATTTGTTTTTAATCTGTTAATATTGGTACAATGTATTGATTGGTTTTTAAATGTTAATCCAACATTGCATTTTGTGATAAAAATCATAGTAATAATACATTCCCTTATTTATATGTTTTTAAATTTTATGTGCTAAAACTTTGATTAAAATTTTCCTATCTATGTTCATGGGTGTGTTGACCTGAAGATTTCCTTATAGTGTTATTTCTAAACTAGATATCAGGATAATGCTGACTTTATAGAAGGAGTTGAGAAGTATTTCCTTCTCTTGTTTTCTGGAAGAGTTTGTGATGACTTGGTATTAGTTCTTCATTAAATGATTATAGACTTTATCCCCTAACTCATTTGGTGTTTTGGTGGGAGTGTTTTTATTATAGCTATAAATTTAATCTCCTTACTAGATCTAAGGTTTTCAGGTTTATCTGTTTCTTCTTTAGTGAGTTTAGTACTTGTTTTTATGAAAAATATGTCCTTTTTTGTAAACTGTCAAATTTAGTGACATAAAGACCTTTGTCATGTTTAGTATTTTAATGTGTGTAGGATATTTAACTGGGTCTTGCTTTTTTTACCAATTGGACAATTTTACCTTTTCACTGGTGAACTTGGATCATTTACATTTAATGTGATTATTGCAGTGGTGGATTTTCAATCTATCATCTTGCTGTATGTCTTCTTTTTTTTTTCCCAGGTGTTCCTTCTTCTCCTCCACTCTTTCTGTCTGGTTTTGGATTGCATTTTTTACTGATTTCATTTTCTCTGCCTTACTGATTTATTAACTACAGCTCTTCATTTTGGGGTGTTTGTGTGTGTGTGTTTGTGTTTGCTTGCTTTAGGTTTTATGGTATATATACCCCTTTAAGTTATCACATGCATTCAAGTAGTATTGTACTCCTTCATGTACTGTATAAGAATATTATAACAGCATATTCTCTTTCATCTCTTCCAGATTTAGTGCTATTGTTGTCATTCATTTTACTTCTACACATTATAAACTCTGCAACATGTTTATATAATTTTTTGCTTTAACCAGTTAGCTCTTTTAAAAAGATATTTTAAAACTAAGAAAAAATGTTTTTATATACCTACATATTTACTATTACTGATGCTCTTCTTTTTCTTAAGTAAATCCTAATTTCCAACTTGAAATTAATTGTTCTGGCTGCCTGATTGACTTCCTTTAATATTTATTGTAATGTAGTCTTTGTGTGGTCAATTTTATCTATCAGCTTTTAACATATCTGAAACAGTTTGTATTTCACCTTTGTTTTTGAATAACGTTCTCACTGATTGTAAAATCTTATGTGGCCACATTTTTTTTCAATCCTTTAAAGGACATTGCTCCAAAATCTTTGATTTGTATTGTTCCTGAGGTGTCTGCTATCATTTTTATTTTTATTTCTATGTAAGTAGGGTGTTTTTTGGAAGCTTTTAAGATTTTCCCTTTATCACTGGTTTTAAGCATTTTTATTGTGGTCTACATAGGTATAGTTTTCTTCATATATCTTGGAATTGCTTATTGAGTTTTCTGGATCTGTTGGTTTACAAATTTTTAAAAATATATTCGGAAAATTTCAGTCATTACTCCAAATATTTTATTCTGTCTCACATTTCTCTTTTCAAGGACTTGAATTACACGAGTAATAAGTTGCTTGTCTGAGAGCTCACATATTATGATCATTTTTTCCAATCTATTTTTCTCTCTGTGTCATTTCTTTTTAGTTTCTGTTGCTCTGACTTTAGATTTACCAGTTTATTCTCCTGTAGTGTCTAATTTGCTGTTAATCCTACACAACATATTATTTATTTCTAGAAGTTTGATTTTTAAGATTTGTTTACTTTTTTATATTATCTTTTATTATGACCTACTTAATTTATACATACTTTCTTACTCTATATTTTTGAACATATATAATATGTTTGTAATAACTGTGTTAATGACCTTGTCTGCTAATTCTATTATTTGTATCATATTTGTGTCTGTTTCCACTGATTTATTTTTATCCTTTTCTTTGCACACTCAATAACATTTTATTGGATGGCACATATTTTTACTTTTACTGTATTAGTTGTTGCATAGTTTGTAATTCCTCGAAATATTGTTTGTTTGTTTGTTTTTTCTTGTATGTGGGTAGTTACCTGGCCGGGAATCGAACCCAGGCCGCAGCGCTGACAGCGCCAGTGCTGAAGCCTGAAGCCACTACACCACCAGGGAACTCCCTCAAAATATTCTTGAACATTATTTTGGGATGCAGTTAAGTTACTTGGAAACATTTTTTATTATTTCTATTGTTTTTAAACTTTTATAGGTGATTTTTATTGTAGGGCTAATTTTCCTCAGGACCGATACTATCTATAATCTTTTTGGCTCTCCCTGATGTCCCAAGTATTACCGAGAACTTCTACTATGGCTCGTGGAAACATACACTTCTCCTTGTTTGCTCTTTGAGACTTTTCTACCTGCTCCTTTCTGGCAGTTCTTTCCCCAGCTTCAGGTAATTTTCTAATATTAATACAGTAGTTAGCAGTCCTCAGTAAAACACTCAAGATGAGACCTTTGCCAATCTCTGGAGCTTTCTTTGGTTGTAGTTCTCTTGACTCTGGTACTTGCTCTACAAATTTGAGATCCCATGAGTTCCCCAAATTTGCATCTCTATCTTCTGTCCTCATGGAGACCATAGGGCTCTTTGTGGGTTCCATCTCTCTTTGACATGGCTGGGATATTTTCTTCATAGTAAGCTGGAGCATTGGTAAAGATAAGCTCTTTGTTTTTCTTTTCTTTCTTTTTTTTTTTTTAAGTAATTTTTATTATAACTTCTAAAAATGTATTCTATTTATTGGAGTGACAGTGGTTAATAAAATTAGGTTTCAAGTATACAGCTCTATAATACATCATCTGTAGATTGCATTGTGTGTTCACCACATGAAATCAAATCTTTTTTTCTCACTGTGTATTTAACCCACTTCACCTTTTTCTACCTAACCCTCTCCCACCTTACCCTCTGTTACCCTCTAAACTGTTTTCTATGTCTGAGTTCTTATTTGTTTGTCTTGCTTGTTTGATGCTTTCAGTTTTATATCCCACATATGAGTGAATTCATGTGGTTCTAGACTTCTTTTCATCTGACTTACTTTGCTTAGCATGATATTCTCAGGATTTATTCTTGTTGTAATAAATGGCAGTATTTCATCTTTTCTTATGGCTAAGTGTCATTCCATTTCATAGATGTACCACCTCTTCTTTATCCAATTATCTATCAAAGAACACTTCAGTTGTTTGCATGTCTTGGCCACCGGGAATAATGTTGCAATGGAATACAGGTACATATTCCTTTAGGAATAAATGTTTTCAAAATTTTGGGGTAGATACCCAGGAGAGCTATTGCTGGCTCATGGTAATTCTATTCTTAATTTTTGAGAAATTTCCATACTGTTTTCTATAGTGGTTGTACTGATTTACATTCCCACCAGCAGTATATACCAGTTTCTTTTCTCCACAACCTCTCCAACACTTATTATTAATTGTCTTATTAATAATAACCATTCTTACAGGTGTGAGGTCAAATCTTATTATGATTTTGATTTGCATTTTTCAATAGCTAGTGAAGTTGAGCATCTTTTTATACATCTATGGCCATTTGTATTTCTTCTTGGGAGAAGTGTCTATTCAGGTCTTCTGCCAATTTTCAATTGGATTGTTTGCTATTTGTTGTTGAGTTGTATGAGCTCTTTATATATTTTGGATATTAGGTTCTTA
>PVJL010010121.1:10071-51753 GCA_004026885.1 Lyroderma lyra | reverse complement strand
TAGGGAGGGGAGAAAGGGGAGGGGGTGGGAGAGGAGGGGGGGAAGCTAAATATAAGGGGATGGAAAGAGGGGTCACATTAGGTGGTGAACTTATTATGCATCAAGTTGACAATGCACTGTGGAATTGTATGCCTGAAACCTATGTAATCCTTGCTAACAGGTGTCACCCCAATAAGTCTAACAATAAAAATGAATTAAAGAAAAAAAAAAGATTTATCTTAACCTCAGTTCTCTTGTAGATGCTTTTTGGGATTTTCTCTAACCCTTATGAGTTCAGCCTCAATGGTGTGAAATAAGGTGGAGAATTTCATTCACCAGAAATTCTCCATGAGGATTCTTTGTGATAAAAACAAACAAACAAACAAACAAACAACAAAGAACAATGAGTGAGAGGAGAATTATGCCTCACAAGAGGCTTTGTGCCTTTGCCTCCACTGTAATCAAGAGCAAACCAAAGAACATGAAGCCTTCTCATTCTCTGAACACCTGATGGTACAGTGCAGTCAGTGGGTAGAAGGATAACACCAGGGGTCATTCTGGTGTACAGATAAGGGATAGCAGATATAGCAAATAAGAATACAGGACACACAGTCAAATTTGAATTTCAAATAAACAAAATAATGTTAGTATATGTTTGCTTCAAATATTGCATGAATCATACATATATCAATAAATTGTCATTGTTTATTTGAAATTCCAGTTTGAATCTAGCCTATATTTTCTTGTAACATTAAATCAGGTGGCAAAATGGATTTGGAAAAAAGGAAGAAATAACTAGAAGAACTCATGGGGCCATGGCTTCTTGAAGAGTTGGGAATGCTTGTAAAAGTTGAAGGTCATGGAAGAAATGAAGAGAACAGAAGATTTTAAAGGTGTTTTGGAGATTAGGAATCATGGCTTTTTAAATGGTTTTTTTGATATGTTTGTGTAAAATCCAGGATTACTTTTTGAAATGACTTTGGTTGCTTAATTATATATATATATATTTAATGTGACACCACTCTGAAACTGAAGCACAGTTTTGAATGAGATTTTTTTCTTTTCTCCAGACACAGTTGGGCTCCCTCAGTCTAGAGTCTGGGATAGCCTTCTTCTTCTTCTTCTTTTTTTTTTTCAAAATAATAGTAGAGGAAACAAGATATTATTGTTATATTTACTTAGACACTAAATGCTTTGTTTTTAGTTCACCTGACATTTATATTTGATAGATTCAATATAGAATGGCTCCTACTCCTCTATCCTCTTCCCCCACCCCGCCCTACCCTACTGTAACTCAGCGTAGCCTGGGAAACTGCAAATGTAGCCTGGGAAACTGACAACTTAGCCCGAGAAACAATAACTTGGTTCGGGAGACTGAAACTTGCCCTAACCCTTACCTTAGCCCGGTACATAGAAACCATCCTTGACCAATCAGTAGTGACCAACTAGCCCTTACCTTATCCAGGTGAATTGAAACCTATTCCTGACCAATCAATAGTAACCACATATTCCTCCCTCTGCCTCTTGCCTAGCAACCTATTCCTTCCTCCGCATTGTGTCTAGCAACCCCTTTACCTACATAACTTCACTCCCAAGGGGCCGGAGCTGCTGCTCTCCCATTGTGAGGCAGCCCAGCAGCTTCTTCCCCAATAAAGCTTGTCACTGTCACCCGGTGTTTTGGCTCGTTTCTATCAATATTCCCTATCAAAAACTTATAATATGTGCATGGTCTGTTTGTTCAATGGCAAAAAGGAAGACTTTAATTTGATTTTCAATTCTCCTATTCTGAAACTTGAACAGGGAAAGTAATTAGTATAAAAGCACCAGGTATGACACCTATATAAGTCACTGGCAGGACCTATCACAGGGTAAGATCTATAAGAGCTGTTTAGTTAAGATTGTAAATTCACAAGTGGCCTCAAATTTAGGTTTTTGACATAGTTTTGATATATATATATATATTTTCATGTATATGTATAAGTATATATGTATGTATATGTATATATGTTGTGTGTAAATTATAAATATTAAAATTATCCCAATTGTTATAAATATGTTTAGGCCCTTAAGTTTTAATATATATGAAACTTCAAAATATGAAAACAGTAAAAAAATTAAAAAATAATGGAAATAGTAAAAGTGAAGTATCTCAGGACTCCTTTTCTGGTTGATTCTGCTCACTGGTGATGAAGAAAGATCACATGTGATTTCTAAGTCTTTGTATACATAGTACTCTATAGTTTGCAAAACTCTTAGGTTTAACTCTTCATTTGTATAGCACTCCACAGTTCACAAAGCCTTTTCATATTTGGTTCCACATCTCACTGAGTTCCATTAATAACTCATTGGTATAAGCTCAGCACAACTGCACAGATTAAGGAGTTTGTTCTTGGTTATAGCTAGTGAGTGGCAGGATTCAGAAAGCAGCCCAGTGGCTTGCTTCCTAGTGGATTTCTCATTGTACTGTTCTATTTTGGATTACAGGATAAAAATATATATATAACATATTTAATACATACATTCTGATTCTCAGCTACATTTGACAATAGCAGACTTAGATGTGGAGTAATTGCAGCTTATTTTTCCCTTATTTTAAAGACTTCCTTTCCCCTTAGAAGACCATTTCCAAAAACATTCATAAAAATGAAATACATCACAAGCCAAGCATTTGCTAGCCATTTACTCTTCGGAGAATATTTTTAAACCCTTGCTTCATTATGAAATATTAAGCCAATTGCTAAATGTGATTCAAAATTAAAAGTTCATCATTTTACTGTCCTTACTATCTTCAGAATGATTGGAAGCAAAAATGATGCACAAATTGAGTAAACTTATCTAAGGCATGCACCTGTTTTTCATATTTTAATGTCAATTATCATTACTTCAGAATGAATGAAAGACTTTACCAGTGTGATTGATGATTTTATAAAGCAAAATTTTGGTTGGGTAACAGACTTTTAAGAAACTAAAATAATAAATTAACATAAAATTATCTTAAGAAATGATGGAATTTTCCCACAAAGCTGATTTTTCTTTAAAATTCTTTTCACATTTGCATTTTAATTTGATTTCCCATTGTAGAATTAAAAGCTGGTGTGTGACAATTCCAGTTCATGGTTCACAGCATTTCAGAACATCATCTGTCACTGCCAGGGAAGAGATGTTTTCTTAAATGTTAATATGTAAATCTAGGATTAGAACTCTTTTAGTGATTATCCACTGAATTATAGCTAACCTCTCTGGATAGCCAGGACAAACCCCACTTGCTATTTAGTTCCCAAACAGTGGGAATAGGGATAAGGTGGTGAAGAGCTACCATAGTATTTATCAACAATAATGATAGCTTATTGAAGTGAGTGAAATGTAGTATAGGACCTTATGGAATGTGGGTTGCTTATCTTGATAATGGGACTAACTAACAACTAAATTCCAAATTTTAACTTTTGCTTTGTTTTATTAGAATACACACTTAGTCTTCAGGATGTTACCAATGAAGGAAATAAAGTATAATACTCTTTTTCTCATTATTGAAAGGATGATAGTGATGCCTAATATATCACAAAGGAGGAAATTGGATTCTATTCCTAATCAATTATTAAGAATTCACAAAAATACTTAGTCTTCATTATACCTACTTTTGTGTTAGTTGTGGAAGCAAAGAGGTAAGTGTTTCTGTAAGAACCAATTATCCTGAATGATACCTTTAATTCTGTAAGTCATGGATATTCTTGAAGTTGAGAATTTGAAATCAATTTTGGCAGTGAGCAGTTAATTATAATTGTCTTAACTTAATGGTTATAGTGAATAGCTTCAAAATCTTCAAGAATATAATAGGCAGTCATTACAATTATATATAGATGTTTATCTGACTTAAGGACAAGGGCACCAATTTTGGTTTGTATTTCAAGTATTTTTTAAGTACCTATTACATGCTAGTCACTGTTCTGACTGTGTATGTATGTATGTATATATATATATATATATATATATATATATATATATATATATATATAGTGGTGGGAGAGGAATAAAATGCTCCTGCTTGAATTCAGTTAAACAAACCATGTGAAAAAAGAAGAAGAAATTTGAATCTTATCAAAAGAAAAGGTGATTTGCAAACCACCAGTTATAATCAATCAGTCAACTGTTAATTGTTTTTTTGTTTGTTTGTTTTTTTGTTTGGAAATAACTGAATGTAGCCAATTGACTTAAAATGACAAATACTCTAACTGAAAGTTAAATGGTTGGTATAAAAATGTTCTACCTCCCTTCTGGGTCTTTAGATTATTCTCTTACATTCCAAACAACAGCATTTTTTTTCCACCAGATTACATGGTATAAAATAAGAGTCTTAATGTTTCTGATGGTTTTTAGAAAATTATGAAATACATAAATATTCTAATTCAATAGAAGTTTGGATGTGAAATGATTCATTACATTTGATTTTATTTATTGTGAAAGTATATTTTCCTGTTGAAACACTGATATTAATGTGTAAAAATGAGGATATTTGTCCAAGTGAACTAATAAGCATTGATTTAAGGCCTACTTTTGAACTTAGTACGCTGCCAGGTACTGCATACTAGAGAGGTTAATTTTCTTTATTGGTGCTCTACAATGACCAATTTAATGAAGATCTGGATTTGTATTTGTCATTATGTTTTTCAAATACATAATGAAGAGAGAAATCACCATTCTTTTCCAATACAGAAAAGTAGTGTAATTAATTCTTAACATAGATTTTTTTAAACAAGTCCTAAATTGTTTCTGAGAAGGAAAAATGATGAGTCCACAAGTAGTTATTCTGATAGATATATCCAATATATCTTACTAAGAAGAGCTCATTGGGCTGAACCTTGAAGTTGAGCATCAGGGAAGGTCTAGGACACATCCATGTTAGAAAAGAGTACAGAACTTTAAATTGTGGAAGGGCTATTAAAACTCATTTTCTTTACTTATTTTCACAATTAGAAAAATTGAGATCCAAAGAAAGAAAAAATCTTGTATGAGATAATCTATCAGTTAGTATGAGAGTTAGACCTGAGTTTCTGATTCATAATTCAGTACCATTTTACCCAACAAAACACCCATAAAATCTGGATAAATCTAACTAGTGTGATGAGCTCTTCTGGGTTGTTGAAACAATGAGCCTATGAATCTGAAATTAATCACATCGATGTAGTATTTATTCTTTAAGAACTCCTCAAATAGTAGTCATTTTTACACTTAACATGCTAGGTCAGGAAGTCATTGGAATAGAAAAATGCTAGAGAATAGTGAAGAGGGAACACTCTTCGTGTTTGAAATAGAAACCTCTTCTTTTCCTTTGGGTTATGGCATTGGAAATTTGTCAACAGGGGATATATAAACACTTGAGAAATCTTCTTTTCTTGGTCTTTTCTATCACAATAGTTCACAAAGAAAATCCAGTCTTAACTTTTCTAGACATTCCTCTAGATCACTGAAGAATAAGAAAGTGTTGGTGCTCTTCAAGGTGCCAGGAGAATAAGTCCTTCAACTTTCTAAAGTTTTCCAGCAATGAAGGGAAAATAAAATAATTCACTTTGATGAACATCAACCAAATTTTCTTTCTCTGGGTAATTGACTTCCTGGAAGGTGAAATGAAGCTCATTTAGCTTTCTAAGGCCAAATGAGTACTGACCAAGGAAAAATGAAATGTAACATATTTACTGCTAAATTAAAGACAGGATTCATAAGCTGAGATCCCAAATGAATCAGAGACTTGAATCATAAAGTCCTGTTCTGTTAATGGCAAATTGTCCCTGAAGACAAATGAAAAATAAATCACTAATTTAAACACTCTATTTTGGTAGACCTTTTTATTTGAGGGTGCTTACTATAATAACAACAATAATGACACTTTATAATTTTACTTTGTATAGTACTTTCTTATGTACTCCTCATAATTTTAATTTACCTAAGTTCAGAGGAAAAAAGTGATTTTCAAAAATTGATGCAAAATAACAATTCAAAGAAAATTTCAAGAGATACTAAATAAAGCTCCAATTCTATAGTGCTTAGCCTAGAGTCGTTATGTTTAAGCCACTATGGTTGACATTTATCAGAATCCAGAATTTTTATGGGTTATTTTAGGGTAATGCTGGATGAGAGAAGGTAGTGTGTAACCTTGTGAATTGTGGTATAAAGTTTAAAAGTAACTTGTGTGTTTGTCAGGGGTACATCAGTTCAACAGTCAGCAGTAACTGACTACTACCTTCTAGCTAGTTATCACATGTGCTGAATTCTGAAAATTTAAATTTGAATCAGACGTTGTACAAGCCTTTGAGAGAGGAAAGGCTTTCTTAGTAGAAAGAATAGCAGATACAAAAGCCAAAAAATGTGAAGCAGTGTGCTTTATTTGATGAAATATAAGAGCTCACTATGGACAGATCATAGACTAAAAAAGGGTAGAGTGAGTGAAGGCATAACAGAAGATGAGTCTACAGCCAGATCATGAAGAGATTTATGGGTTTTGTTAAGGTACACAGACCTGAAGTCAAAAGAGCATCATCATTAAGGCATTTTAAGATGGAGAGTGATATAAATTGATTTTTCTTTTGTAGAAAGACCATTCAAGTGACCTGTGGATGAGTCAATGGAGGGAGCTCAACTTTGGAGATAATGGTAATAATCCAGGAGAGTATCGACGAGGCCTTGGGTTATGACAGTAGCAGTGATTAACAGAAAGGGTGAATCTGATGTGCTTGGTATGTAAAATAAGAAATATTGATAACTGAGTATGGGAAAGGTGAGGAAAAGAGAAGTAACAAGGTACCAAGAAAATCCAGTAAGTACTACCATGTCCAAATATCAACTCTGTATCATACCCCCAAATCTGCTCCTACCTCAGTCTACCCTGCCTCAGTAAATGACAACTCTATCTTTTCAGTTAACTAATTTCAAACTAGGAAATCATCTTGACTTCTCTCTTCTCATTTGCCACAACCCATTTGGCAGTAAATTTTGTGGTTCTATCTTCAAGACACATGCAGAATATGAACATTTTCTACCATCTTTATTGTTTGTATCCTATACCACACTATCAATATCTTTCACCTGGACTACTATAATAATCTACTAACTAGTTTCCTTATCCCTACTCCCACTGCAGAGCATATTCTCCAACAAATAATCCAGAGTGGTTCACTTAAACATAAGTCAACCTAATCAAGTCACTATTTCTAATTTCCAGTGTAAAAAAATACAAGAGATGGAGGAATAAGATAAATGACACAAGAAAGCCATTCAAATTTTTCAAGATAAGTGACTCAGGCTCTTCGATAACTTAATGCCATAGGAAAAAATGGGATGTGGGGGAAGAAAGAAGAAGATGGCATATTAGGTAGATGCTGCCTCTGTAGCTTCTTTGATTACATCAAGGTTGCAGATAGAAAGAGAAACAGTCAACCTTGGGAAATATCAGAGGACTGACGGAGCAGAGCCCTGACATCTGAGGATATCGAAAAGGAAACTCAATTGAAACTGGTAGGGAAATGGGGTGACCTCAAACCCACAAATAGTGAGAAAGCTCTGGGAAGGAAGCCTTGGGTGCAGGAGATCCCACAGAGGAGTGAGGGGTGCTGTACCCATATTAGCCCCACTCTCCCCAGCCTGGGAGCCCTGTACAGGAGAGAGGGAAGCTTGTTGTATCTAGCAGTGAAAATCAGTGGGAATTCTTTCTATCTGTGTCAGTGGGACAGAGGTTGGCAGGAGGTTCAGGCACTTTCCTATGGGGTGCATGCATGGACTAGGCCACTTGCCAAACTCACCTACTGTTCAGCCAAAGGATGGCATCACTGAAGGGCCAAGGACATACTGGGAAGGATTAAGGTGTGAGGTTTCAAGGTGGGGGCTGGATGGTCTTATTATTTGAGCGCAAAGTGTGCCATACCTTTGGTACACAGGAGGACACCATATTTTCTTTTATTAAACCCTTCCCAAGAAGACCAACTCTGAGATGCACTGGTCTAACAAAATGCACGCATGCTCACTACACACCCAAAAAACTATGGCCATCACAGCTTAAACTACATTTCCTAAGGTTTTCTATGCTCCTAAGTACCCAGCCCCACTGCTCTGTGTAAATTTTACTGGTTTTTAACTGAGCGGCAAGTGGCCCATCCCTCTAGACAACCCCTCCAAAGCAGAAAAACAAACAAAACAAAACAAAACAAAACAAAACAAAACAGAAATCCCTGCAGTGAAGCCAAGTTGCCAGTTGCAGGAAAAAAGCCACAGAACACTTTTTTAAAAAGTTTCCTGAAAAACACACAGATACCATGTAATTTCACCCAGACCACTCAGAGCTATGCTGCCCACCCGCTAGGACACCCAGGACGGCAGAGAAATCAGCCTACCCTAGTGATTTCTTTTGTTGTTGTTTTGTCTTGTTTTGTTTTTGCTCTTTTTTATTTTTTTCTATCTTAAGTAGGAAAGGCTGTCCATAGCTCATCAAGAAGGTGCCAGTGCTACTCTACTGCTCCCTCTGCAAACCTTCTTGCACAGCTTAAAGTGAGATATGAGTGGAAAACTGCTGGGCTCTCTAAAAAATTATTTATTTATTTATTTTTAATTTTTTGCTCTTTTCTCTAATTTTCTTTTATCATTACTCATTCTTAAATTCTATTTTTCATTTTTTTATTTTAATTTTAATTTTATATAATTTAATTTTTAATACTATTTTCTCTATATTTTTCTTCTTCTTTTCTTTTTTCCCCTCCTCTTTCAAAGGGTGATATTGCACACTAGAGATTTGCCTGATGCAACTCTGGTTGACTGAGCAATTGGTCCTGCCCAACTAGTGGGGAAATACGATCTTGCAGACTTTTGCAAGAGCAGTTGTCTGTGACATACCAGAGAGATTTTGGTGCTTTTCTTTTGCTCCTTCAGGGCAACTAAAAGTGTGCTGCAAGTGACAGACTATGGGACCCACAACAAAGGAAAAGGGAAATAAATGTGTCTTTTCTTTGTTTTAAATTCAACTTTTTTTTCTTTTTCTTCTCTTACTCTCTCATCTTCTGTCATGAGACTTACACAACACTTTTTTAAATTTTATCTTATTTTTCATTTTTCCCTCTTTTTCCCTTTTTTTACTCTTTTTCATGATTTATTTTATTTGTACTTCATTACTTTTAATTTTAAACATTTTTATTTTTAAAACTTTTGTATACATTTTAATTGTTTAAGATTTATTTTGTATTTTAATTCTTATTTTTATGTTTTTATTATTTTTATTTTTATTAATATCCCTTTACTTTTTTGTCTTTTAAAGTGTGCACCCTGGATTGTTCCCATCAGCCCCACACTACTAGTGGGGAGAGTCTTTATTTTGGTCTTTTAAAGGTATGGATTCCTGGGAATGCCTGGGAAACTTCCCATACTGCTCTGCCACTGCCCCACTCCCATCCCAGGGCATCTAACAGTGTGCTGAGAGTGGAGACCATGGGGTTCTCAGGGAATTTTTTGTATATTTTTTGTTTGTGAGTGTGTCTGAGTCTTGTCTTTTTTTAAAAGTGAACACAGGTTCCCTAGAGACTTGCCCTGTCAACACCAAGGCACTTTAGATGGATGAGTGATCAGCCCCACCTTACTAATGGACAAAGAATTTTTTGTAGACTTCAGAAAGAGCGGCTGTCTGCAGAGGACTGGGAAGATTTGGTTTTATTTTGCCACTCTTCTCAGACAGTTAATAATGTGTTGTGAGCACCATACCACTGAACTACAATTGAAGGACACACACAACCCACTCAAGGGACAATCTTAGATTACACACACGTGAGATCAAAGGGATTGCACCATTAACCACACAGGACACATACTACATAAGGTAACCAAGCAAAGACTAAGAGACATAGAAATATACATACCACATTGAAGCAAACATAGAGAAGAAGGCAGAAAGAGAAAATATAAAAACATGGCCAAAATAAAGAAACAAGAGAAACCTCCAGTAATAAAGTTAAATAAAATGGATGCAATCAACCTATTAGAGCAATAGTTTGAAAAGAAGTTATAAAAAATGCTTAAGACATTTACTGAAAACTTCAGCAAAGAAATAGCAATCATAAAGAAGGACACAGAAACCACAAAAAATGTCTGAAATAAAAAATAAAATAGTTATGCAGACTACACTAGAAGTAATCAACAACAGGTTAGATGAAGCAGAATATCAAAACAACAATCTGGAAGACAAGGTAGCAGAAAATACCCAGATGGGATAGAAAAGAGAAAAAGAATTTTTAAAATGAGGATAGTATGAGAGACCTCTGAAAAACATGAAGCATAACAACATTCAGATCATAGAGGTATCAACAAGAGAAGAGAGGGAGCAAGAGACCAATAAGTTATTTGAAGAAATAATGACTGAAACTTCCCTAATATGGCAAAAGAAATAGACATACAAACCTTAGAAGCACAGAGCACCCCAATAAAGATGTACCAAAACAGTCCCACACCATGACACATCATAATCAAAACTACAAAGTTAGTGACAAAGAGAGAATCCTAAAACCATCAAGAAAAAGACAAAAACTTACTTACAAGCAAACTCCCATAAGTCTATCAGTGAAATTTTTAATAGGAAACTTGCAGGCCAGGAGAGAATGGAAGGAAATACTCAAAGTAACAGAAAACAGGGGCTTACAACCAAGACTACTCTACCCAGCAAGGCTATCATATAAAATTGAAAGACAGGTAAAGAACTTTCCAGATAAAAAAAAAAAGCTAAAGGAATTCACTACCACCAAGATGATGTTACAAAAAATGCTAAAAAGACTTCTTTAAGCAGAAGAAAGGAGAGCACAAGCAAATGAAAGAAAATTAAAAAAAAATGAATAATAACATGAATATATACCTATCAGTAATCACTTTAAATGTAAATGAACTAATTGCTCTAATCAAAAGTCATGGGGTAGCTGAATGGATAAGAAATCAAGACCCATGCATATACTGTCTACAAGAGATTCACCTCAGAAAGAAAGACACACATATACTGAAAGTAAAAAGATGGAAAAGGATATTTCATGCAAAAGGGAATAAAAAAAAAAGGTGGGGTAGAAATACTTATGTCATACAAAAAATCTTTAAAAATAAGACCATAACAAAAGAGAAAGAGATTACATAATTATAAAGGGATCAGTCCAACCAAAGCACATCACTCTTGTAAACATTTATGCACCCAACATAAGAGCACTTAAATACATAAAGAAAATATTGAGTGACATAAAGGCAGACATCAACAGTAACACAATCATAGTAGGGGAATTTAGCACCCCACTGGCACTAATGAGCAGTTCTTCCAGAAAGAAAATCAACATGAATTCAGTGGCCTTAAGTGACTTGCTAGAGCAGATGGATTTAATTGATATTTTTAAAACATTACATCCCAAACTAGCAGAGTATACATTCTTTTCAAATGCACATGGAACATTTTCCAAGAAAGACCACATGTTGGGCCACACAACAAGCTTCAGTAAATTTAAGAAAATTGAAATAATATCAAGTACCCTGTCTGAACGAAACAGTATAAAACTAGAAATCAATTACAAGAAAAGAACTGAAAAACACACACATGGAGGCTAAACAATTTGCTACTAAGCAATGAATGTGTCAACAATGTGATTAAGCAAGAAATTAACAGGTACTTTGAAATAAACAATAATGAAAGCACAACTACCCCAAGTCTATGGGTCATAGTAAAAACAGTCTCGAGAGGGAAATTCTTAGCAATGCAAGCCTACCTAAAGAAACAATAAGAAGTTCACATAAACAGTTTAACTTTACATGTAAGGAAACTGGAAAAAGAACATCAAACAAAGCTCTAAGTGACACAAGTAAGGGAATAATAAAAAATCTGAGTGGAAATAAACAAAATTGAGACTAAGAAGATAATACAAAAGATCAATGAATCCAAGAGCTGGTACTTTGTAAAGATAAACAACATTGACAACTTACCAGACTCCTCAAAAAAAAAAAAAAAAAAAAAAAAAAAAAAAAAAAAAAAAAAAAAAAAAAAAAAAAAAAAAAAAAAGAAAGAAAGAAAGAAAGAAAGGTCTCAAATTAAAGAAAAATGTAATGAAAAAGGAGAAGTGACAATGCACACTGCAGAAATACAATAAATTATAAGGAAATACTATGAATAACTATAACAAAATCAGTAATTTGGAAGAAATGGATAGATCTTAGAAATATACAAACTTTTAAGGTTAAATCAAGAAGAAACAGAAAAATCTATTAAACAGGCCAATTACTAACAATGAAATTCTATCAGCCAGCAACAAACTCTCAACAAACAAAAGTCTGGGACCAGATGGATTCACAGGTGAATTTTACCAAACACTCAAAAAAGAATTAACACCTATACTACTCAAACTATTTTTAAAAATCCAAGAAGAAAGCAGGCTTTAAAACTTATTTCTGAGACCACCATTACTCTGATTCCCTAACCAGATACACACACACACACACACACACACACACACACACACACACACACACATGACAGGACAGAACAGAACCAAACAAAACAAAACAAAAAAACTCTAGGCCAATATCTCTAATGAACATGGATGCAAAAATTGTCAACAAAATATTAACAAATCAAATCCAACAGTACATTAAAAAGTCATACACCACAATTAGTTAGGATTCATTCCTGAGATGCAAGTTGGTTTAATATATGTAAATCAATTAATGTGATATACTACATACAGAAAATGAGATATAAAAATGTTATGGTCATTTTCATGTGGACAGCAAAAGCATTTAACAAAATTTAGCAGCTATTTGTGATAAAAACGCTCAGCAAAGTGAAAAGGAAGACACATATTTCTATTTAATAAAGGCTATATATGATAAACCCACAGCTAACATCATACTCAATGAGGAAATAGTAAAATCATTCCCCAGAAGATCAGGATCAAGGCAAGGATGCCCATAGTCACAACTCTTATTTAATAGTACTGGAAATCCTAGTCACAGCAATCAGACAAGAAAAACTAATAAAAGGCATCCGGATACAATAGGAAAAATAAAAACTATCATTATTTGCAGATGACATGATACTATACATAGAGAACTCCAAAGATTCAACCTCAAAATATGTGAACTGATAAAGTTAGTAAAATAGCAGGATGCAAATTTAATATCCAGAAATCAGTTGCATTCTTATACATCAATAACAAACTAACAAACTAGCTGAAGGAGAAATTAATAAAACAATTTCATTTACAGTTGCATCAGAAAAATAAAATACCTAGGAATAAATTTAACCAAGAAAGTTAAAGACCTATACTTGAATTATTGTAAGATACTGAAGACAGAAGTCAAAGAAGACTCTAATAAATAGAAGCATATACCATGCTCATTGATAGAAAGAATTAATGTAGTTGAAATGTCCAAACTACCCAAAGCAATTCCATCAAAATATCAATGGCATTCTTCACAAAACTAGAGTGTATAATCCTAAACTTTATATGAAACCATGAAAGACCTAGAATAGCCACAGCATCTCTGAGAAAAAAGAACATAGTTGGAGGAATCATGCTACCAGACATCAAATTACACTACAAGGCTACAGTTATCAAAACAACATCATATTGACATAGCAACAGACACATAGATCAACGCAACAGAATAGAAAGCCCAGAAGTAAATCCATGTCCATATGGCCAAATAATATAAGATAAAGGAAGCAAGAATTTACGTACATGTAAAGCCAGTCTTTTAAAAAAATGGTGCTAGGAGAATTGAAAAAATACATGCAAAAATATGAAATTGGACCACCTTGTTATACGATATAGAAAAATAAATTCAAAGTGTATTAAATGGCTAAATATAAGACCTGAAACCATAAAAGTCCTAGAAGAAAATATAGAAAGTAACCTCTCAGACATTACCCTTAGCAATGCCTTTAATGATATATTTTCTCAGACAAAGGAAGCAAAGGACAAAATGAACAAATGGGACTACATCAGACTAAAAAAATATTTTTTACAGCAAAAGAAACCATTAATTAAACAAAAAGACATCCTAAAAAATGGGAGAAAATATTTGTCAATGAGACATCCAATAAAGGTTTAATATCTAAAGTTTATAAAAAATTTATACAACTCAACAACAACAACAAAAAAGCGACCCACAATTAAAAGTGAGCAGAAGATCTGAATAGACATTTCTCCAAATAAGACATACAGATGGCCAATGAACACATGAAAAGATGTTCAACTTCACTAATCATCAGAGAAATGCAAATCAATTTCACAACGAGATACCACCTCACTCCTGTCAGAATGACTATCATCAATAAATTGACCAAGAATGGTTAATTTATTTATGGCGAAGATTGTGCATTGTTAGTAAGACTGCAAATTCATCCAGCTACTATAAAAAAACAGTATGGAGATTCCTCAAAAATTAAACATTGAACTACCATATAATCCAGCAATGCCACTCCTAGGTATTTATCTAAAGAAATCCAAAACACTAGTTCAAAAAAATATGCACTCTTATATTTATTGCAGCATTATTTATAATAGTCACAATATGAAAACATCAGTAAGTGATTGGATAAAGAAGCTGTGGCACATTTACACAATGGAGTATTATTTGGCCATAAAGAATAAAAGCTTACCTTTTGCAACAACATAGATGGAACTAGAAAATATCATTCTAAGCAAAATAAGTCAGACTGAGAAAGAAAAATACCATGTGATCTCACTTGCATGTGGAATAAAAAAAAAACAAAATAAATGAATAATCAAAATAGAAAAGATAATTGTTGGACACAGATAATAGTTTAATAGTTGCCAGAAGCAAAAGGTGGAGGGGAATGAGGAAGAAGGGACAGGGAGGGGGATTCAAATACATGTGATGGAAAAAGAAATGATTCTGCGTGATGAGAATGCAATGCAACACATAGACAATGTAGTACTGTACATCTAGAACCTGTGAAATATTAACTAACCAATGCCAATTCAATACATTTAATTTAAAAAAAGAATATTGGTTGGAGAGCTGTTCTACATTAAAATTTATGTAAGAAGCCTAACAGTCAAATGTCTTGCATAGTCCTTGATTTAATTATGGTTTAAACAAAACCACTATAAAAGAAATTTTGTGGAAAATTAGGGAAATATGATTATCAACTGGAGATTACAATTTTTAGTTTTAGTAGATATGATAATGCATATAGTGATTATGCAGGAAAAATGTTTTGTTTTTTAAATGGATGCATATTGAAGTATTTGGGAATAAAATACCATGATATTTATACTAAAACATTTCAATGAATAAAGTATACACACAACAATTATGGTATAATGTTAACATGTGTTAATTCTACATCATGGGTATATAGACAATATGAACAAGAGTTAGCCTTAATTATTGCAGTCCTTGGTAAATAAATAGGAATAGAATAAATATTTGTTGGGTGAAATAGTGAGTATAAAAAGAGGGTTTGGTGGAAAGACTAAATTAAATTCAGGGCATTTGTGACTGAATAACTAGCATATTATGGAGAAGTTGTGGTTTCAAATTTTACAGTGGGAAGATAAATAATTTTGCATCTTGTAGTTTCTATTTTTTATTAAAGAAGTAAATAATTCCATCAACTGAAAATAGCAATTAGATAAAATTTAAAATAATGGAAGTTGATGGCCTTTTATTTTATTTACCTTCCTAACTTAAGAGAAGTGAAGGGAAGACAGCCAAAGTTAAAACCTTTAGGAACAGTGTTATTTAAAGGGCAGACAGACCAAGAGGAATTCATGAAAAAATATCAAAAAAATATGAACAGAAATAAGAAAAATAACCAGAAGAATCTAGTGTCATGTAAACTAAAGCATGTATGGGTTGTAAGAAGAGATAGAGCAAATGCAGGTGGCCACTATATCTGAATGTCATTCAACATGGCTAAAACCATTTGCCCAACCCCCAGTAATTCCCAGAGACCATGCCCTACCCAATTTGCAGGCCAAACCAAGCCACTTCCAGTGGTTATTCTAAATAGCTAGCCTATCTTGGATCATGTTGTGAACTTTCCTAAAATCTCTCAAAGGTTCACAAAACTGAAACAAGCAGCATCTGGCCTCAGAATACCCCATAACTCTTACTGCACAGCCCCAAGCCCTGCACTAGCAGCAACCAGCTTTGGTTCACAGCTCAGCCTCTTGTAGGCATCTTTAAACCCACCACAGGTGGAAGACATCTGTGGATGACTTTCTGGTTCATGCCAGGTTGCTCTGGGCAGGACACAGGCTGTGAATAAACTGAGCTTGTGGTAGGGTACCTTCCAGGAGGCCCCAGGGGCAGTGCACTCAGTAGCAGGCTTTAAACTTTCCAGTAGCATCAACAGGCCATCTACAGAGATGACACACCCAAAGGGTGAATTGAATTGGGCAGGAATCAGCACCTCACTAAAGTGAATCCTGCTCCATAGAGTCGACCCTTGCACAACAGGTCCTCCACTGTAGCCATAGCCAGTCCTTGCAACCAATTGAATTAAGGGTCAATCCCTCCCATTGATATGGTAACAACAACCAAGTCTCAACTACAATAGGTGGGCACACACAATCCACACAAGTCACATCCCTGGAGCACCCTGCTCAAGTGATCAGGGAAACTGCACCACTGAAATCCACAGGACACCTACCACATGAGGATATTCTACTAAGACCAGGAGACATAGCAGCCCTATCTACATAGAAATAAACACAGGAAGAAAGCCAAAATGGGGAGACACAGAAACATATCCCAAATGAAAAAAACAGAACAAAGCTCCAGGAAAATAACTAAACAACATGGTGACAAGCAGTGTACCAGATGCAGAGCTCAAAACACTGCTAATAAGGATGATCAATGACCTCAATGATAACTACAAAAAAGAGATAGGAAAAATAAAAATGGAGATAGAAATCATAAAAATAAAAAAAACAGTCAGAAATGAAGAATATAATAACTAAAATAAAAATACATTAGAGAGAATCAACAATAGATTAGATAAAGTAAATTTTCAAATAAGCAATTTGGAAGATAAAGTAGCAGAAAACATACACTCAGAAAACAACAAAAAATAATTTATAAAAAATGATAGTTTAAGGTGCCTTTGGGACAACATCAAGTGTACTAACATTTGCATCATAGAAGGATCAGAAGGAAAAGAGAGTAAGCAAACAATTAAAGAAATAAAAGAAGCATTATTTGAAGAAATAATGACAGAAAACTTACCTAACCTGATAAAGGAAATAAACATGCAAACTCAGGAATCACAGAGGGTCCCAAACAAGATGTACTCAAAGAGGCCCACATCAAGACACATCATAATTAAAATGCCAAAGGTTAAAGACAAAGAGGAAATTCTAAAAGCAGCAAGAGAACATTAGTTATTTACAATGGAGCTCCCATTAAAATGTTAATTGATTTCTCAACAGTAACTTTAGAGGGTGTAAGAAATTGGCACAAAATATACAAAGTGATGAAACACAAGAATTTAAAACCAAGATTACTCTTCCCAGCAAGCTAGAATCAAAGGGCAGATAAAGAGCTTCCTAGAAAAAAGAAAAAATTCTACAATTCTACAGTGCATTGTCAACTTGATGTATAATAAGTTCACCACCTAATGTGACTTGTATGCCTGAAACCTATGTAATCCTAGCTAACAGATGTCACCCCAATAAGTCTAACAATAAAAATGAATTTAAAAAAAAATTAAAAAAAAATTAAAAAATTAAAAAAAAAAGAAAAAAGAAAAAAGCTAAAGAGTTTATTACCACCAAACCAGTATTACAATAAATGTTAAAGAGACTTTTTTAAGAAGGAGAACAAGTAACCTAGACTACCAATAATAGAAAGGCAATAACTACCTATCAAATCCATGTAAATGGATTAAATCCTCCAACCAATAGATGTAAGATAGCAGAAAGGATAAGAAAACAAACCCTTACAAATGCTGCCTACAAGAGACTCACTTCAGATTGAAAGACACATGCAGACTTAAAGTAAAGGCATAGAAAAAGACATTTCATTAAAATGGAAACAAACAAAAAAATCTGGGTAACATTACTTATATCAGACAAAACAGTCTTTGAAACAAAGGTTATAACAAGAGGCAAAGAAGGACCCAGTAATCCTATTTCTGGGTATTTATCCTTAGAAACCCAACTACTTCAAAGGGACATGTGCATCTATATTCATTGCAGCATTATTTACAATAGTCAAGATATGGAGGCAACCTGAAGTGTCCATCAATGAATGAATGGATAAAGAAGAGGTGGTATACATATATACAATGCAATATTAATCATAAAAGAGAATGAAACCTCGCCATCTGCAACAACATGGAGGGACCTACAGGGTATTGTGCTGAGTGAACTCAGACAGAGAAAGAGAAATGCATATGATTTCACTTATATGGGGAATATAAAAAACAAAATAAATGAACAGAATCAGACCCATAATTATAAACATTTTGATGCTTGCCAGATGGGAGGAGAGTTGGTGGGATGGGTGAAAAAGAAGAAAGGATTAAGAAGTACAAGTTGGTAGTTATAAAATTGTCATGGGGATATAAATTTAGCTTAAGAAATATAGTAAATACTATTGCAATACCTATATATGATGTCAGGTGTGTACTAGAGTTTTTTTGGGGGTGATCACCTCATAAGTTATATAAATGTACAATAACTGCTGTACACATGAAACTAACATAATATCATATGTCAAGTGTAGTTAAAAATGAAAATATGATTAAAAATAAAAAATGAAACTGCTTTTTAAAAAAACATGAATAATATTCATCTAATTTAGATTAGTAGAATTCTTTAAAAAGCCATGAATAAGTGCCAAATATTTAAACTACATTAACATTTTGATGTATAAAGTTAACCATATAAAATTTTAGCTATGTAATAATGTAAATTGCCATAAAAATTAAAAAACAAATAAATGTTGCAGAAGGGTTAATACCTTTCTTACAAGGAAAGTTATTAAAATTAAGAAAAACATGACTTCAATAAAATAACAGCCAAACAACATAAAAACAAGAAATGTAAATGGACTACAATGGATTCATAAAGTTTCAAATTTATTAGTAAATGAAAATAAAATTAAAAATAGGATTCATGGAAAGTAAAATTTGTAAAATTAAAAAAAAAGATAGAGACCAAATGACCTAGCAATGGGCAGGCAAAATAGATTGGTATGGTATTGATATGTATGACATTATGAAGGCAAATGGAGACAGGTTAAGTGGAGTGTTAAAGGCTTAATTTCAGAAAAGAATGAGAAATATAAAAATAAATATCTAACCTAGGCTACCTTTAAAGAAGTTTTGCTGAAAAGAGAGATAGTAACTCAGACAGTGATCTGGATACAGCACAAACTGAGTGACTTTTATTTAGAATTAGAAAGCTTTTATACACATTTATATACTGATGGTGAGGAGATAATAGAGATTTTAAAAATGGAAAATCAAGTACTGACTGAGAGAAAACATGAATGAGCAAGTTCTAGAAAGAAACAATACATGGCACAAGTGAAGAGACTGACTTTCAATAGAAAGACAGACACTGTCATACAGTTGGGAAGAAGAATGAATGGATGCAGAGAAAAATCTGTATGTAGGTGGAAAAGATACTGCAAAGATGTAGGATTTCACCCTAGTGAACTCAAAATTAATGATAAAGGAGTCTTTGAGACTGAAGAAATTGGGAATTGAGAACTAATTAGAAAACTTGAGTAGAAAGTCACAGGTTTAGAATTCTTATTTGGAGAACTAGGGATGAATTAATAATAAGTAAAAGAATGCATATGCACTATGGACTCAATTGAGATAAGAAATCAAGGATTTGTGGAGGCATTCATCTGCACAATTTTATGAGATTTTCTTTATCAGCTTTCTGGTTCTAAAAATGAGGAAGACAGATTGTTTGCTAAGAATTTGTAGGGCAGGTGCAGCAGCAGGGGGCAGTATTTTGTTGTGATCAAGAGTGAAGAATGTAGACACAGACATGGCTTGAAGTTTGGCTCTGAAACTTAATGTGTGAACTTGGACAACCTCCTCATCTCACAAGCTTAAGCTGTTCATCTGTAAAATGGGGACACAACTCCTACCATGTGTGTAAAGTTAGATGTAAGAATTAATGTAAATTGCCTGACACTTAGTAAGCCTTCAATGTTAGCTAAACACACACACACACACTCAAATTACAACAGGGGCAAGAGTTGAGAGAACTGATGAGACATAAATTAATGTTATTGACCATGAGCTAAAGGCTGCCTTGGGAAGAAAGTGATACACTGACGGGCTGCTAAACTGGAAGCAAATGAAGGAGTCAAGGAAATAGAGTATTTTAGTAAGTTTGATGAGCACTAGTAAAGGGAGTGAAATACCTATATAAAAGGTAACTCTGAGACTAGCATTAACACTTGAGATTTAAGAGTTGGAATACTACTTGGCAATGATAAAGTCTGGGTTGTGGTCTTAAACATGAATTATTGATGATATAGGAGCCTTTGAAAATGAGGGAATTGGGAATTGGAAAGACACTAAGAGATCTACCCCTTTTGTAGAAGGTTTGACCTTTGTTTTACCTTGGAGTCCTATTTTTCTGGAATGGTGAAAATCATCTTATGAAGGGATATCTAGCTCATGTTACCTAAATTTTCAGTAGACTTATGGATAAATCACATATTGATTCTATTAATTTAGAATGATAAATAAAAGTTACAAGAAATCTGAAATGCCCCTGTTGGCCAAATAAGCCCAATTTCCTTCCAGAAGGGACATAACAAGATCTGAGGATGGCTTGATGAGAATGATGTGCTCGTTGAGGGAGGATGCAGAAAGGTCATAAGCTCTGGTAACACTGAGTGTTACTTCCACTCCAAGTGCTCCCAAACCAGGTGTTAAGTAGTCAAGACACTGTCTCCCTAGACATAGCTAGAGACATTGACAAGGGCCTAGTTTGGTTATCCTTTTTCTGGACTTTGACATGATTACTCTACAATTGGTGCTTGTCATTACATCATCCTTCCCATTTTAATAGATTTATGGAAGCTGTTATAAATTTTCAAGTTGATAACTTATTTTACACTGATTATATTTATGTTTTGCTACTTCTTGGAAAGACACTCTAATCTTTATTAGTAATAGTTGTATGTCATCCTGCTGGATGGTTAACTTCAGGGAAAGTTTCCAATAGCAAAATGCTTCCACCCACAGGCAAATTTCAAGAAGAGATTTCTTTATAGATCTTTTCCTATTTAACCCTTTTTTAGTCTTACAAGTTGACTTTGGCTCCACATCATCTTAGCTATTTTCACCCTCCTAGAGACTGTTCATAAACCAATCCAGTGTATATAACTAGAGTATATACTGCTAATGATGTGCAATTTTCCATAAAATTCATTGTTTGGATATTCCTATGTCAGCCAAAACATAAAATATCCAGTTGTAAGATGTAAAATAAAGAAGTTAAATGTTCAGGCAAATCTTTACCAGACAATTTTCATTGGAAAAGCCTTTTTGTGGATAATATATCAGTTAACAACAAATCATCAAATTATTAGAGACGGACTTATACAATTTCTTCATTTTGTACTGAATGAAATAAATCCATCAAAGTTAAGCTTCTTTCCCAAAGTCATACAGTCAGTTCAGTTGCAGCTGGGGACAAACAGAAGTGTGCCTATGGCTGTTAAAGTTATATGCGTGGGAACAAGTAACTGTTACTCTCCCCTTCAAATCAGTGCTATCTAAATTTACCTGGGAAAATAATTTTTGATCAATATATTCTAGTGAACATCTAGTTATTAGAAAAATAAACCCATGGCATAAGTTTTCTTGAATATGTGTACTGCAAATGATGAAAGCCAGGGAGGTTTGTACTGAATTCAGGCAGACCTGGCTAACAGTAGTTAAGACATAAACTTTAATCCAGAAGCAAACCAGCAACAAATATAGCACCCTGGAGTCTCCCCTCCAGAGAATCCTGTCCCCTAATATAGGCAGGAGAACAAAGGTGGCAGGCTGCCAAGTGTGAGTTCAGAAGGCATATAAATAAAAAAAAATAGCTGCCTTCAAGATAAGTGTAAGTCATCATTACATAAGTCTGTGTCATATTTCTGTGCAAGCTCAACAAGTAAGCCTGATAACTCCATTTTCCCCACATTCCACCCCTTCAGCATTTCTTGCCTCACAATCTACGTGACAGACATCATCTGCAATGTTCCCTGTATGAGGAGTGTGCTACTGTATTGCATCCAGATAGCACAGCAAGAATAAAGACTACAACAACAAACTATAATGGAACTTACTGTAGGAAAGAGGGTGATTAAGGCAATGTGCCACTCATTAATGAGAGAAGCCCACCATTCTTGGAGAGGACCCTCTATCAGTGGGTCAGTGCTTTGAGTTTCTGCAGCTAAGGCTTTTAATGCCTGACTAACATTATGTTGTTCATCAGGGATATATATGCAACATTCAGCACAGACCAAGGCATAAAGCCCTCCCTGGGATGCAGTAAGAACATCTAAGGCCATGGGATTTTGCAACGCCACCTTACAGATTGCATCTTATAAACTTACACATTCAAAAGGGACAATGCTCTGTGGGTTTCGTTAAAGATACAAGCCATATACAAAGCCAAGGTAGTTATCTCCTGTTGATTTACTATACCAGCTCCTTGAGAAAAAAGTATGGCCAGTAGGTAAAACCACCATGCAGAGAGCTTCACCCTATGGTGAGCTTTGAAAGTGCCCTAGTTGCTGAGTTTACTAACCAAAGGGGGGAAGACTTGTCCTGGGATGTATGGCTATCTTCAGGTACAGTGGCCAGTTCAATTTGCAGGCAGGTAGGGCCAGCCATACTGCCCACATATCCATAAGCTCATTCAATGATAGGGTAAGCACTGGAGCAGCTGGAGGTATGACACCAAGGCATAATGACGTCTCCCAAGATTATCTCACAGAGATCAGAGGGAGTCCAGCCCATATTTATACCTCCCTCTAGTGTACAGGTGATGCATACTGGCACCTTAACAGAAATTTCCATGGCTTTAGCCATAAGCAATCCCAGGCCATCCCATACAGAGTAACCAAGCCACGGCCGAGTTCTTTTTTCTTTGCTTTCAGGCAAGAGCCAAGATCCGCCACCTGGTCGCATTCTGCACAGTCGTGGAATGTTTATCAGTCCAGTAGCGGAACCAAGTCCAATTCTGCACAATGTTGGCTTTATTTTCCATGGGATGCTGCCAGTCATAGTGAGCAGCAACTCCATACAGACCCAGCAAGCTGATTGGTTGGACACCTTGGCCAGAGTATGCACTCATTCCACTAAGGTGTTGGTTCATATAACACTAAGAGTGGAAAAAAGTGAAGTTATAGGCACTAGAAGAGGCAAGTCTCTGCCCTCTGGCAGAATGCAAGTGAGTGTTTTGTCAGTCTACAGCACAGTGGCTGACACAGGCAATCTCCCAGGTCATGCATACCAAACCTGCTTGGCTTGTACAATTACATTAGAGGGTTCAACATTCAAAAGAATTAGATAACTCATAAGGGGCCATAAGGAGATAACAAACGTTCTCTTCAACAATGTAGTCTTGTCCACCCCTCTACGGTAGTACACTTCAATATTAGAAGGCCATAGCCCAGTTACCCAAGGGACTAACAAAGCCATTCATTTCATTTGAGGGGCTTGTATGGTCCATGGCTAAGTCCCATTGCTCTCTGGCTACATCATTAGGGGCCAACAACAGGATGTTGCCTTGTTACCCAAAGCCAGATTTTAGCAACTCTTCTTTGGTTTGTATCTGTAGCTGCGGGGGCCACTGCTCGAACAGGAGTGACTCTACTACAGCCAGGACATCCAGCTTGCTTTGTTCATTCAGAGTCTTTAGCACAGTCCAAAGCTGTTTCGTCCATTCCAACAAGAACTGAGCACAAGCTGTATTTCAGCCATCCTTTGTATTGCTCCATGATTCCTGAAGCTGTAGAAGGTAAGAGATGTGGAATTTCCATTCTATACCCATATCATTAGCCCATTGTTGCACTTGGACACCTGTAGAATGGGTGATGTTGTCTCTTTCAATGACCAACACATGACCATATGCAGCAGAGTTGTTCCACATGTGCAGTACTCCATGTTGTTCTGGGCAACAGGCTGAATATGCAGTCAATAGTCCTGTCAAGGTATCGACACCAGTCACAGCATATCGATAACCTTCTAAGTTGGGCAGGGGGGGCTATAATGTCCATCTGCCACTGAGTCAAGGGAACTCGACCCCACATAATTTGCCCATCTGAGGCCACTGACCTTCGGGGATGTTCCTTGGAAGAGACAGAACATTACTCACAGGGCACGAGCACATACACATAAGTAATAGGCAAGTTCCAAGACATCACTGTTGTCCACATAGTCTTTTGTCCTGCATGGAGAAGGCGCTGGTGCAACAATTGTGCCATGACTCTGAAAAGAGCAGTTTCTAGCTATCTCACCTTCACCAAGGTATCTGCTTCATCATTACCTGGATGAGCCAAAGGGGCAAGTCCTGTGACATGATATACCATCACCTGTTTCTGATATCCTGGAGTCCATAGGTTTTGCCACATGGTTTGACTTCATAATGGCCAGTGCATCACCATCCAGTGGTTAAAATGCCAAGTGGTGGTCCAGAAGGTCGAGTCTCTGAATACTGCCCAACTGTCAGTACACCAATGGGAAAGGCTCATTAGTGACCACTAACCATACATTTGATAGTTTAGCCCATTAGATGCTTTGCCCAGTGCCAAGTCATACCAAATGGTCTCTGTGGGAGAATGCAAGGCAACAGCAGTCCACTGCTGGGGTTGGCTCCTACTAAGGCCATCTGTATACCAAGCATCATTTGGGAGATACATTTTCCCTTCCTTGAAGGGACTGGCCTCTGTCTCACTTTCCAAGTTTTGGGAGATTGTCTCCCCCATAGCTACCTAGGCCCAAGAAACTCTTGGAGATCAGCTCTCAAGCTCAGAACACTGTAATGCTGCAAATATGTCCCTAATTTTGCCAGCAAAAGCATTTGGGAAGTGCCACTTTGGGATTTCATGGTCCAATCACAGATCCACTCTTTGATTGAATACATGGTCCACACAGTCACAGGGACAGTAATCATAATACTTTCAGTTGACAAAAGAGCAGCATACACAGCCTCCAATTTTTTTCTCCACCAAGGAGTAACGGACCTCATCCCCCTTCCACAATGGAGACCAGAAGCTTATGGGCTGCCACAGGCCCTTGAAACCTTTCCATAGGCCCCAGCCAAAACTCTCTGCAGGACATGTACATCTAGATAACAAGGCTGGGCAGAGTCAAACAAAAGCAGAGCTTGGGTTACTTTAATGGTGTACTTGGAGGAGTCAAAGGCTGCCTGGGCCCCCTCCATCCAGTCCCAGTGAGCCCCCTTCTTAACCAAGGAATACAAGGACCACAGATTTCCTCCAATACCCATGGAGACCAAGGAAATTTTGCAATTGTTTATCAGTGTTGAGCATGGAGTAGGCTTGCATTTTATCAATAACTGTGACAGGGATAACCTTTGTCTTACCTCACCAAACAACTCCCAAGAACTTGAGAGATAAGCCAGGCCTTTGCAGCTTCTTGTCATTGAGAGCTCAACTACATGTTCTCAGGTGATTTAGGAGAGCAGGAACAGCAACTTCTTAAACTGCAGGAGAATCACTGGTTAACAAGATAGCATCAATGCAATGATAAAGGCTTACATTCTCTGGTTGAGACCAAATTCACCACCACCAGTCCATGGCACAGCTTGGGTCTATGAAAATAGCATTGGAGCAGAACTATAAAAGTCCACTGCCATCCCTCCCACATGAAGGCAAATTGGTCTTGGCTCTCTAGGGCTACATCAATGAAGAAAAAGACATTAGCAAGATCAGCAAGAAAATGATAAGTTCCCAACTCCTGGCTGAGATGATCCATCAAGTTCATCACTTACAAGACTGCTGGTATTTACAGTAAGCACCATTGTATTCCATTTTTGGTCGTCTACCATCATTTGCCAGGTGCCATCTGGCTTCCTCATTAGCTACACTGGGGAGTTGTATGGACTACGGGTGGGGCATATTACCCCACATTTTCCAGCTCATGTATTGTCCTAGTTATTTCATCATGGCTCCCCAGCAGTCTGTATTGCTTGGTGTGTACAATCTGTCAGGTAGGGGCAGCTGCAAAGGGGCATGAGCTGCATGTCCCCTGTATCACAGCCTTTACCACCTGTACTCAGAGGCAAAACTTTCCTGCAATGGTATTCAAGCACAGTCCTTGCAAAACATCCACCCCTAAGATATACTTGGGGATGGGCAACACATAAACCCTATACATGTGCTGAGGCAGCTGGCATATCCCAAAGCGATATACGTGGGTTTCGCTTGAATATTTTGTCCCCCATAGCCACCATTGACGATGGGGGCTCCATAGAACCTCTCTGGATTATCATACAAGAGGAAATATTCAGTTCCCATATCAACCAGGGCTAGAACCTTGTTCACATTTTTTTGGGACCAGTGCATTGCCAATTCCACATGTAGCCTTTGGTCCCCACCCATCCTCTGTAGATGGGTTCCTCAGCCTTCTCCCTATTCAAAACAGAAAAGGGGCTCAATGGGAAGATCAACATACAACTGTACTAAATGATACTGGAGGTGAACCACTCAGGCCTTGGACCTCATGGCCTCCTCACCACCCCTTGTTCCTCTTTCTTCAATGGGTTGAACCATTGGTCTGCTTTTAACTGTTGCCAGAGTTCTAACAGACAGGCATTAGGCTTTTCCATCAATCTTATCTCTATCTACCCCAGGCAACACCAGATCCATACACATTTGAGTCCACATCAGTCTTCAAGGGTCCATCTGTCCTGGCTGCTGGTGTCTTCTTGGCCACCATGCAGACATCCTTCTGCATATGCCTTGTTTTGGCTTCCCCAAAACTCACCATCATCGAAGTGACCTCATTAATGTGGCAACCCATGTAAGGCACCAGGATCACCACAAATGATCCGAACAGGGTAAAGGGAGAACTTTGCAACATATTGTCCCTCATACCCACCATAAACCTTTCATTATCCAGAGGCCTTCAAATTGAACATCACATTTTGTACACCCAGCTCGCACAACACTTGCACCAACTCTGCATAGGAGTGCCATCTACTGACCATCTTTGGAATATCTCCTGCATGTGCCCACACCATTTCAAAAACCACCATGAGCCAATCCAATTAGGAATGGGTTCCTTGCCTGTGCCTAGAGCACTTTTGGTATCACTGATGCATTTAGAGGTGCATAGACAGAGAGGCTAATTTCCTGGTCTGTACACATTATGCCATCCACTCCTAAATCCCATAGTGACAAAAGTCAGGTGACTATGGGCTCATTGGTCTTCTGACAAAATTGTTTGCCCAAATCTACCAACTCAGCCTGAGTATATGCACCTGTATACTCAGTCACCTGGAGATGTAGTGAACTCAGTCATCTGGAGAGTACCTGCAGGCTGATCCCACTGGGCCATAGGCTGCTGGAATTTCATTTTCTGTGTCACTGTGGGCTGGGTGATAAACTGTGGTTTTGGTCCCTGCTCCTCCCCTGAGGAGTCTATCACAGCAATGGGATATTTCAAACATTAATACCTCCATTCCTCTTCCAGCAGCCGCTTGGTTTCCTCTAAAGCCTGCACTTGCACCTTCATCAGATCTAGCTTGTTGTGGAGCAACTGGACTCAAGTTGCTCTTCACAGAGTCACCTCTAACTCTTCCTGTGAGGCTGTAAGCAAGAGTCACTCAATGGCTTCAATTGTGGTGCAAGCGTTTTCTTGTCAAAGGTCTCTCCCAACACCTTGAGAGCCTTCTCTCTATATATGGGCTTCCCATCCACCTCAGGCTAACCCATGCAGAGAGGAGATGTATCACAGAGTACCACATACTCATGGCAGGCCACCCCTCAATCCCACCCCCAGGGGTGCAGTAGGCTTCATACTCATCTGTTGTAAATCTTGCTGGCTATGTGAATTGTACTACAAATGATCAAGCCAGAGAGCTCTGTACTAGATTTGAGAAGACCAGGCAAACCAAAGAAAAACTGTGGAGCTGCAGGCAGTTGAGACATAGCCTTTATTCCAGAAGCAAAGAAGCAACCAACATGGCGCCCAGTAATCTCCTCTCTGAAGAGTCCCATCCCCTTATATAGGCAGGAGAACAAAGGTGGCAGACTGCCAATTATGAGCTCAGAAGGTGCATAAACAACAAAATGGCTGCCTGCAGCATACGTGCAAGTAAGTTACATAATAAGTGTTGCATCATTTTCTGTTGAAAGCTTGATGAGTAAGCCTGAGCAACTCCATTTTTCCCACAATATGGTAAATATTAACACCATGAAACTCACTTTTGAAAGAGTCTAAAAGAAATGGTGAAAGGGGTAGATGCACTCACATGTATCACATATCTCATTGTTGCTTTGAAAACACTCATGTACGTATATCATGATGTCTAAATCAGAAATCAAGAGAATATGGACAGGTTACATTTACCTTTGCACAGATCCAATATTTAGTGTGAAAGAATAAAGTAACCACATTTCTCCTTTCTTAACTTGGAATTTGATTGAATCAGTCATTCCTGATAAATGTCACAATTGCCGATTTCACAAAAAGGCATGAGTCAAGATATCATTCAATTATCTTTGATTAAAATGGAGGAAGGATTGCCCTCTTACAGTGGTTATTTTCATATTGTATACTCTATCAGGCAAGTCGAACCTATAAGGATGGCTTTGAATTGGACTCAACAAAAATTCTTTTATTTTGAGGGGGGTTAGTTCCCTGGTTGGGAATCAAACCCAGGCCACACCACTCTCAACACTGAAGCCTAGCTGCTACACCATCAGGGAATTCACCAACACAAATTCTTAAAACATTATGAGATTTTTTTCAACCCATTTTTTTAGCTGATCAGCTATTGTTAGTGTTAGTGTATTTTATTTGTGGCCCAAGACAATTCTTCTTCCAATGTGGCCCATGGAAGTCAAAAGGTTGGACACCGCTGCTCTAATTTTTGCATTAACTCTAGAAGAAATTAACCCTGGAGAGGGACCTCAAAGATAAATTGAGAAGCTGAATGAGGGCTTTTTAAGTGGTGGGAGAGTACTCAAGATTTACATCATTGGAAAGAAAGACCGTAGCAAATATAATTGTGGAAAAAGTGCAGTGATGACATAAATGAAGCCAAGTTTGGGAATCCATTAAAAGGGTCATTTTTCAACACCCAAGCTTAACCCCGTACCACTTTCTTCCATCTGCTGATTAAAATGAATCCAACAAGGAGGGAGGGCAAGATGGCAACTGGAGAGGAGGTCCCTAAAGCCTCTTCCAGAAAAAAAAATTGAACAGCTGCTCAGGAGCCATAAAAGAGGACCCTGAGTGACAAAATGGCAGCTTAGAAATCCACACATCACAAGTAAACACCTGAAGGTTGAGGAGAAGGAAGCGAGAGAGAGAGAGGGAAGGGAGCAGAGATGGTTTGCTACAGGACCCAATCACTGCTGACTATCAGGGAGCAACACAGTGAACGGGAGGGGGGAGGCCAAGAGGCGACAAGATTAAAAGCCAGCAAAGTGGCAGAATGGTCAAAGATCGTGGGGGAGCTGGGCTTTGAAGCAGCATGTTGGTGAAGGAGCTTGAGAAATAGCCTCTGGAACTTCTGAGTGGTAGGAGGGCTGAGTGAAGACTCTGAACTGCAGAGATGACACCTAGGCATCCGGTGCCCTTGTGATCCACAACGCAGGTGCTCACAGCTTCTACACAGGGCTGCGGTTCCTGTTCCTGGCCCGCTGCAGAGGCAAGCCGGCAGTCTCAGTTCAGGCCCACAGCTTTGGACTTGGGCTGCGTGTACCTGCTCACGCGCCCCCGGTTCCTACAAGCAGTGCGAGCTTGCAGACTCTCTCCCAATGGCTGGATGCTGAAGCAGGCCTGGGAAGAAAGGTGGATTTGACAGGATTCACCCAAGCCAGCAGGAGCAGCCTTGGCCCACATCACCCCGCTTCACTAGCAAAAGGCAGAAGATGGAGCTGCCCCGAAGTGCCCTTTGTTGGCCTCTCCCCTTTCCTAACTGGATAGATGCACACTGCCTCCAAATTTAGCAGGAAACCAGAAATAAGAAATGAAAAAAAAAGCCCTCTCTACCAAAACTTGACCCCTAGTGCCACCTAGTGTCTGCTGTACTGCAAGACACCACAAAAGTAGTAATCTGGGCTCCTAGTCTCTGCTGAACATAACACCCGCATGTCAAAGAGGAAGAACCCAGCAGACAGGATGAATTCCTTAAAAACTAAAACTCCTCAGAAAGAACATGAAATTTATCAAGAAGACAGATTCTTAGACCTAGAAGTTTCTGAAATAAGAGACAGAGAATTTAAAGTAGCCATTCTAAAGGCTCTGAGAGAAACGAAAACATACTGGCAGAACACCATAGATGAGATGAATGACATAAAAAAGGAGATGATCAACATAAAAAAGGAACTCTGTGGACAAAAGGAACAATCGAACAAAGAAATTCAAAACATAAGGAAGATCAAGATGAAAACGCGAGAAATAAATAATACAATAAAAGAAGTGAGAAACGAAATAACTACCATAGGAAACAGAGCCAACCAGATGGAGGAAAGAATTAGTGATATCGAACATCAGAACATGGAAACAGCTCAGAAAGAGGAAGAGAGGGAATGTAGAACCAAAAGGATTGAAAGAACTCTGCAAGAATTATCTGACTACATTAGACAAAACAACATCAGAATAATAGGAATAGAAAAAGCAGTAGAGCATTCTACAAAGAGCATACTCAAATAGTTGATGAGAAATTTCTGAAATTATGGAAAGATCTGGAACCCAAAGTTCAAGAAGAAAACAGGTCCACTAGATACCTGGACCCTAAGAGATCTTCTTCAAGACACATGGTACTAAAGATGTCCAAAACTAAAGACAAAGAGACAATTCTCAAGGCAGCCAGGGTAAAAAGAACTATAACCTTTAGAGGAAAACCCATCAGGCTGGCATCAGATCTCTCAACAGAAACTCTGCAAGCCAGGATCGAGTGGAATCAATACTCAAAACATTTAAAAGAGAGAAACTTCCAGCCAAGAATAAATTATCCAGCCAAATTACCTTCTGATATAAAGGTGGAACAAAGACTTTCTCAGACACACAGAAGCTGAGGGAATTTGCCAGCACAAGGCCAGCACATCAGAAAATACTGAAGGAGCCTCTTCGACCTGAAACAAAACATCAGGAAAAATGGAACAAAGTTGGAGCAACAAGAAAAAAACAAAAATAAAACAAAAACAAATAAAGAAATAAGTAATGGTCACAGGAAATCCTCACATATTGATCATCACTGTAAATGTTAATGGACAGAACTCACCAATAAAAAGACACAGAATAACAGACTGGATTAAAAAACATAACCTATCCATATGCTGTCTCCAAGACACACACCTCAGCCATAAGGTCAAACACAGACTCAGAGTGAAAGAATGGGAAGCAATACTCCAAGCAAGTGGTAACCAGAGAAAAGCAGGAGTTGCCATACTGATATCTGATTAAATGAACTTCAGGTTAAAAAAAGATAGTAAATGACAAGATGGACATTACATAATGATAAAAGGCACAATACAACAACAAGAAGATTTGACACTAAATAATATATATGCTCCCAACCAGGATGAACCATAATATACAAAGAAACTACTAACAGATTGCAAAGGAGAAACTTGCAAAAACACAATCAAGGTGGGAAACGTAAACACACTGCTAACAGCCATGGACAGATCATCCAAACAGAAAATAAATAAGGAAATACCACATCTAAATGATGCATTATAGCAATTGGACATAATTGATATTTACAGGACACTTCATCCAGCAGAAAGAGACTATAACTTTTTTTCTAGTGTACATGGAACATTCTCAAGTATAGACCACATGCTAGGACATAAAAGTAGCCTTAGCAAATTCAAGAACATCAAAATCATACCAAGTGTATTCTCAGACCACAAAACTATGAAATTGGAGATGAACTGTAAAAGGAAAACAGAAAAAGCCACATATACGTGGAAATTAAACATCTTATTAAAAAATGATAGGAGAAAAGAAAAAATAAAAGATGAGATTAAAAAGTATATAGAAGCTAATGGCAATGAAAACACAATGTTTCAAAATTATTGGGACACAGCGAAAGTGGTAATAAGAGGGAAATTTATATCACTAAAGGCCTATCTTAAGAAACAAGAAAAGTCACAAGTAAACACCTGAGCATCACATCTTAAAGAACTAGAAAACGAAGAGCAGACAAAACCCAAAGTCAGCAGAAAGAAAGAAATAATAAAAATTAAAACAGAATTAAACCAATTAGAGAGAGGAAGGACAATAGAAAAAATTAGTATTACGAAGATATGATTCTTTGAGAAAATCATCAAAATTGACAATCCCTTAGCTAGATTAATCGAAGGATGAAAGGAAAGGACACAAATATCCAAAATTAGAAATGAAAGGGGAGAAATTACCACTGATACTACAGAAATACAAAGGATTATAAGAAAATATTATGAAGGAATTTATGCCACTAAATTTAACAACCTAGAAGAAATGGATAAGTTTCTAGAATCTTATAGCCTATCTAGACTGCACCAGGAAGAACTGGATAATCTAAATAGACCAATCAATAGCAAAACGATTGAAATGACTACCCATAATCTCCCTAAAGGCAAAAGCCCTGGACAAGATGGTTTCACCAACGAGTTCTACCAAGCATTCAAAGAAGTATTAACTCCTCCTCAGAGTCTTCCAAAAAATTCAAGAGGCAGCAATACTTCCTAACTCATTCTATGAGGCCAACATTACCCTAATACCAAACCCTCGCAAAGACAACACAAAAAATGTTAACTAGACCAGTATCGCTGATGAACACAGATGCAAAAATCCTAAACAAAATATTAGCAAACAGAATACAACAATGCATCAAAGAGATCATACATCATGATCAAGTGAGATTCATCCCAGGAGTACAAGGATGGTTCAACATATGAAAATCAATCAATGTAATACATCATATAAACAAAATAAAAGTTAAAGACCATATGGTGATATCAATTGATGCAGAAAAATCTTTTGACAAGATACAAGGTCCATTTATGATCAAAACACTATAGAAAACAGTTATAGAAGGAAAGTATCTCAACATAATAAAAGCCAAGTATGACAAACCCTCAGCTAACATCATACTGAATGGGGAAAAGCTGAAGCCTATTGCTCTAAAATCAGGAACAAAACAGAAATGCCCCCTGTCACCACTGTTATTTAATATAATACTGGAAGTTCTAGCCACAACAATCAGGCAAGAGAAAGGAATAAAAGGTATCCAAATTAGGAAAGCAGAGGTCAAATTGTCACTATTTGCAGATCACATGATCCTTTATATAGAAAATTCCAAATATTCAACCAGGAAACTATTAGAAACAATAAATGAATATACCAAAGTAGCAGGATACAAAATCAATGTACAAAAATCAACAGTGTTCCTATATACAAACAATGAATCCTCAGGAAAAGAAATGAGGGAGTCAATTACTTTTGCTATCACAACAAAAAGAATGAAATACCTGGGAATTAACAAAAAACATGTCAGACTTATACACGGAATACTATTATACATTTTTCAAAGAAATCGGAGCAGACATTAAGAGATGGAAAAATATCCCCTGTTCATGGATAGGAAGATTTCACATTGTTAAATGGCCATTCTGCCCAAAGCAATCTACAGATTTAATGCAATACCCATCAAAATTGCACAAGCTGACTTTTGTGAAAGAGATAAAAGAATTATCAGATTTATATGGAACCATAAAAGAACTCGAATTGCCAAAGCAATAATAGATAAAAGTAATAAGGTGGCATTACATTCCCTGACTTCAATTTATATCACAAAGGATCAATGGTCAAAACAGCTTAGTACTGGCAGAAAAACAGAAATATAGACCAATGGAACAAAAGTGAAAAGCCAGAAATAAATCCACAAACTTATGGGCAAACAATTTTCGATAAAGGAGCAAAAAACATGGGGAAAAGACAGCCTCTTTAGTAGGAGGTGCTGAGAAAACTGGAAAAACATATGCAAAAGAGTGAACCTGAGCTGTAAACTCTCTCCATATACAAAAATTAACTCAAAATGGATTAAAGACCTTCATATGAGACCTGCAACAATAAACTATAGAAGAAAACATCAGCACTAAACTTATCGACCTAGGACTCAAGGAAGACTTCATGAACCTGACCTCAAAGGCAAGGGAACTAAAAGCAAAAATAAATGAATGGGACTATATCAAACTTAAAAGCTTCTGTACAGCAAAAGAAACCATCAACAAAGCAAAGAGACAGTCAACTGAATGGGAAAAAATATTTGTAAATAACGCATTAGATAAGGGTCTAATATTTAAAATATATAAATATCTAATAAGACTTAATAACAAAAAACAAACAACCCAATTAAAAAGTGGGCAGAAGAGCTAAACAGACACTTCTCCCACAAAGAACTACAAAAGGCCAGCAAACATGAAAAAATGCTCATTCTCATTAGCTATCAGGGAAATGCAAATCAAAACCACAATGAGATATCACCTCACACCTGTTAGAATGGCTATTATCAACAAGACAAGGAATAACAAGTGCTGGAGAGGATGTGGAGAAAAAGGAAGTCTTTCACACTGCTGCTGGGAATGCAAATTGCTACAACCACTGTGAAAGACAGTGTGGACGATCCTCAGGAAATTGAGAATGGAGTTACCATTTGACCCAGCAACCCCCCTCTTGGGGATCTACCCAAAAAACTTTAAAACCCTTGTCCACAAAGACTTACGTACCACAATGTTCATTGCAGCGCTGTTCACAGTGGCCAAAACACAGAAACAACCTAAGTGCCCTGCAACAGATGACTGGATAAAGAAGCTGTTGTACATATACACAATGGAATATTACTCAGCTACAAGAAAAAATGAAATATTGCCATTTGCAACAAAATGGATGGACCTGGAGATCATCATGCTTAGTGAAATAAGCCACAGAGAAAAAACAAAGAACTGTATGACTTCACTCATACGTGGAATATAAAACTGAAAGCAAGAAAGAAAAAAGAAATGAACAAACAAACAAGTAACCCATTGACACAATCAGTAGTTTAATGTTTATTTTGGGACAAGTGGGTTAGGGAGGGGAGAAAGAGGAGGGGTTGGGAGAGGAAGGAGCTGAAGCTAAATATAAGGTGATGGAAAGAGAAGTCACATTAGGTGGTGAACTTATACAAGTTGACAAGGCACTGTAGAATTGTATGCCTGAAACCTATGTAATCCTTGCCAACCGATGTCACCCCAATAAGTCTAACAATAAAAATGAATATAAATAAATCAGCCTTGGCCATAAAAATAAATAAACTAATAAAATAAAATGAATCCAACAAGGTAATATTAACATCCTTTTCCACATGAATGGAGTAGCTAAGCAGTTTTGAAAATATTCTACTTGATTTCTTTAGCCGTTGCTCCAAAAAATATTTTAAAGTATTTGCTTTTACAGGATCCAATTAATTAATTATAAATTAATATAAGGTTGGTTTTTCCACACAGTGATGCTTCTTCCATCTTTTAATTGTTATATACCTTTATTTTAAGAAGTTATTTTTTCCTGGGCACACATTGGCTCGTCAAATAAATCTAAATAAACTCTATTGCTATATGTATATGGAATCTTAACTTGAACTGTTTTTTTAAAACTTGATGTCCCATCTACATTCACATATTAATTTATGTAGCATATATTTATAGAGGACCTGTAGTGTGCTAGGTACAGTGCTGGGACATAGAGACCCACCAGAGAATATGACAGAGAAACTTATAGTCTAGTGGAATGAACAGGCATAACCAATCAATCAAATAAGATAATTTGAGAGCCATGTGGTGAAGAAATGAAGAAAACAATGTGAATGAGTGACTGGGGTGGGAGAGCGGGCATATCTCTGAGGGTGTGATATTAGCACAAAAACCTAAATAAAGAGACAGACATGCAAAGATCCAGCCAGATTTGGCAAGCTTGCTTAAAGGGCTTGTGGGTCATATGCTATCTGTCTTAACAACTCAACTCTGACATTGTTGCACAAAAGCAGTTATGATTGGTAGTAAAGAAATGGGTATGGCTGTGTTAAAATAAAACTTTATTTACAAAAACATACTCATAAAAGAGGAAGAATCTTCTAGACAAAGGAAACAGCAAAATCAAAAGTCCTAAATCAAGGATGAGTTCAGTGTTTTATAGGATCAAAAGACCCAGTGTGTCTGTTCTTATAATGAGGAAGAAAAGAGTGATACCAGCTTAAATGAGAGAGGTAAACAGTGGTCAGACCACATAGGACCTTAAGGGCCATGGTAATGAGTTTGAAATTTATTCTAAATATGGGGTGATACTATTGGAGGATTTTAAGCAGGTGAATAAAATAGTCTGATGTGCATTTAAAAAAATAAACTTTGGTTGCTGTGTGATGAGTGGATTGTAGGGAGGAAGAATAGAAGTGGAAGACCAGTTGTCCTCTAGTCCAAATGCAAGATGGTGGCAGTTTTTATTAGGGAAATAACAGTGGAGGTGGACAACCATGGATAGATTCAGCATGTTTGGAGGTAGAATCAATAGAAATTGATGATATTAGATAAGAAAGAGAAAAAGGGGAATCTAGGGTTTTTAGCTTGAGCCTCTGTTATTAGGTAAATTGGGAGAGATTAGGAAAGAAACAAGATTAGGGGCAAGATAGAAAGCAAAGGTTTTGTTTTTAGACATAAGAAAGTTAGCTTCCTAATGGACATGCAAAGAGGCAATTGGATGTACAAGACTGCAACCTGGAGCACAGGTCAAGTCTAAAGTTATGATTTGGTTCAGTTTGGGTTTAACCCCGACTATTTCTCACTCCTCTCACTTGCCATGGCATACCAGATAGTGAGAGGGTTTAGGCACCGCAGAGAAGGAAGCAGCAATATTGGACCTTCCTGACTTTCAGTAGACTCTGGCACAGAGGCGGGCACTGTTGCTGATGTAAGTGTTTGCGTGCCTTGTAAGTGCCTGCCTGGGGAGTGGTGTTGAGTGAATTGCCATATTTACAGGGAACCACTAGAGCTAATTCTCTTAACAAACTTGTAGCTAACCAAAATTACCATATTTCTTATCCCTGTTATCATTGGTAACCACTCAAGACCAAATTACAGAAGAAATGAAATGTGTAAGGGACAATATGACTACAGAAGTCTTCCAAGAGAACTAGTACCTTGTCAAAGTCATCCCAGTGATGGCTATTATGAAATAGTTAATTCTGTGCTAAAAAACCACCACTACTAGACAGACCTGGTGAAGAAAGCTACAGTAGCTATTATGAGGGTCTCTGTTCCTCCCATGCTGAAAGAAGTGGTCTACCTCACAGAAGCAATGCATCATTGTACAAGTTGTCAACCTGAATACAGGGACCTGAATGATGTCTTTAGACTAAAAAGTTTCTACTCTTCCCATTATGTGAGAGATCAATCTCCTCATAAAACAGAAACTGCTTTTTATAGAGACTCACCTGTAAGCAGAAAGGAATCTTCACATAGCAGATCTGGCTTCAGTGTCAGTAGCAGAAGCTACTCTCCAGAAAGAACCAATACTTACTCTTTCCATCAATCTCAACATAGAAGTAAAGACAGAACTTTGAAAATATCATTCATTCTTTCATTCTTCGAAAACATCAAGGGTCATGTCACCCTCAAATTCTTTATCAGTTCCTTCATCAAAGGTGTTAGACAAACATAGTAGGGTATCTGAAAAGGACCTTGCTGAGGCTGCAAGCAAGTGGGCTACTGAAAACCTACAGAAGGCAGACGAAGGTAACTTACCTGAAATTTCTAAATATGAGGCAGGACACTTGGCACCACTGTTCACTGACCAGCCAGAAGAACCTGAGCCAAATGCAATAGATGACATAGAATTATTTGAAGACAGTCAGCTAAACAGTTGTAATAAAGCAATAGCATAAAAAATCATGGAAATTGAACAGGCTTACTGGCAAGCCTGTGATACTTTTGTAGCAGTAGTGAAAATATGGATTAATAAGGATCCTTCATTAGAAAAGCCTATACAATTTACATTGAGACAGAATTTATGTGAAAGAGGTGAGCGGTATGTTGAAGAACTCAAGCACTTCATTGCAGAGTATGTCACCTCTAGTCATGATTTTGGAGGTACTAGAACAGCTGCCACCAAGCCTGGATCCAATACTGCACTTTCCCTATGCCCGCCCACATGCTTTGCACTCCCAATTCTTTTTGGTTCTAAGTTCAATATGGCAACTCTCAAGGATTAGCTGATTGTGAATCTTAAGAAAGAACAAAGCCTGCAGAATAACATAACAGTCATTGGGACTGGTGCTGTTGGCATGGCCTGTGCCATCAGCATCTTAGTGAAGGACCTGGCAGATGAACTTGCTTTTATTGTTGTTATGGAAGACAAATTGAAGAGATGATGGATCTCCAACTTGTCAGCCTATTCCTTAAAACATCAAAAATTGTCTCTGGCAAAGACTATAATATGTGATTTGCAAACTCCAAGCTGGTTATTATCACAGCTGAGGCATGTCAACAAGAGGGACAAAGCTGTCTTAATTTGGCCTAGCTTAATGTAAATATATTTAAATTAATCATTCCTAATGTAAAATACAGCCCCAACTGCAAATCCCTTATTGTTTCCAATCCAGCGGATATCTTGACATATGTGGCTTGGAAGATAACTGTTTTTCCCAAAAACCATGTAATTGGAAGTTATTGCAATCTGTATTCAGCCCAGTTTCGTTACCTAGTGGGGGAAAGGTTGGGAGTTCACCTATTCAGCTGTCATGGATGGATCCTAGGGAAACATGGAGATTCTAGTGTGCCTGAATATTGATGGTGTCTTCCTGAAGAATCTACACCTTGATTTAGGCATGATGCAAATAAGGAACAGTGGAAGGAAGTTCACAAACAGGTTGTTGACAATGCTTATGAGGTGATCAAATTGAAAGGCCCTATACACATCCTTGGCCATTGGACTATTTGTGGCAGATTTGGCGGAAAGTATAATGAAGAATCTTAGGAAGGAGCATCCAATTTCCACCATGATTAAGGATCTCTATGGAATAAAAGATGATGTCTTCCTTAGTGTTCCTTGCATCTTGGGACAGAATGGAATCTCAGAAGTTGTAAAGACTTCTCAGAGTGAAGAGTGACTCTGACACTCAAGGATAAAGCCCATTTGAATAAGAGTGCTGATACACTTTGAAGGATCCAAAAAGAACTGCAGTATTAAAATCCTATAATGTTGTACCACTTCAATGTCTAGGGTACAATACAATTTTAGTTGGAGATTATACATATTGTCATCTTTATCTGCTCTGTGACTAAAACAGTAATATTAAGACAGTATAGGAAAAATATCAATCTCCTAAATTTAAAAATAAAAATGGTTCATAAAACCCTGCAGCTATGTCCTGATGCTAGATGATACTTACCTTGTGTAGTTCTAAACTGGTTGGTATTTAGAACCACCTTCTCAAAGGCATCACTACTGCCAATGTTGCACATGTACAGGTGCCCTTCAAACTACATGAGTGTTATATAAACTCAGGTCCATTTACCCTACACACCTAGTCCAACATTTTATTTCTGCAGTCAGTTGCATCCTGTGATCCAATGTATAAATTCAACATTGCATGTCTTGTGCATAACTGTTCTAAAGGTTCCTATTTTGTGTACTATATGTATCACAGTAGTGTATATTGGCCAAAAAGAAAAGTTTACCTATAAATTATATGGCCAACTATCTAAGTATCATACCAACTAAAACATCAAGTAAACCTTGAAACTGTTAAAAACAAAACATTGAGGAAAACCTTTTAAAAATGTTACTTGCTCAGGTAAAAATATGTTTCTATATTTCCCCTTAACTTGTACAAATCCTTAATACATGGAAGTTTTGTTATAAAGAGAAATTTTCACTATCAGATAAACACTTAAAACAGTCTGTGAGATTTTAATTAAAAATTTTTATATACATGCAGAGCCTAAAATGATAAGTAAGGTAATTTTGCAAGTCCTAGAGAAAAGCTTTCTGTACTTACTCATGTTCTGTAGTATTCCATAGTATGCTATCATTTATTTGGTCACACTAGCATAATTTTTAAAAATCATTCACCTCAAACAATTATAGTATTTTTGCATTTCATAGTCAATGATACCATGTGAAAAATGTTAGAATACTAAGTTGTGATTTTATTGACTTGTTGCTTGCTTATCTTAGGCTTTTTAACTTTTAATATGTTTAAGTATAAGATCCAAATAAACTGAATATTTATCCAAATAAACTTAAACTGGTGTCATAGAGAAAAAAACTATAAACATATAATTTAGGAGTCATTAATTAGTTGACAATATCAAAACCATATAATTGAATGAGCCAGGCTGAATGGCTGTGAGGATTGACCACGACCACAGTATATGTACCAGCTGCAGTGCAAGGGCTGACCCCCAAGGAGAGAGATTTGCTCCAGGGGTATCTGATGCCACTGTACTCACTTAGGGAGAATGTAGTATATAGAGAATAGAAGGAGGATTAGTGCCAAGCCCTGAGGCCCTCAATAGTTAGAGACTGAACAGACGACGAGAAGCAGCCATAGAGAATAAAATAGAAGAATGGACATTTCCTGGAAATTAAATGGAAAAATGTTCTAAGCTGAAAGAATAGGCAATAACCATCAGTCACATTCAGTTACTGGTCAAGCAGATAGCAAATGTCTAGTAACCATTTCTGTGCCCTCTTTAGAGAAACATCTATTCAGTTCCTCCTACCCATTTTTTAATTGGTTTGTTTGTTTGCTTGCTTGCTTATATGTTTGGTGTTGAGTTGTAGGAGTTCTTTATAAATTTTGGATATTAGCACCTTATCAGGTGTATCACTGGCCAATATCTTCTCCCATTTAGTACATGATCTTTTCATTTTGTTGTTTCCTATGCTGTGCAAAATCTTTTAGTTCAATGTAGTTCCATTTGCTTATTTTTTTCTTTTTTTTATTCATTTTTATTGTTAGACTTATTGGGGTGACATCTGTTAGCAAGGATTACATAGGTTTCAAGCATACAATTCTACAGTGCATTGTCAACTTGAGGTATAACAAGTTCACCACCTAATGTGACTTCTCTTTCCATCACCTTATATTTAGCTTTTGATTCTCTTGCCCAAGAAGATAATATATATAGAAGGTGGTTTAGTTTCATACTTTGCATGTATCTGTCTAGATTCCCCAATTCCATTTTTTGAATAGTCTTTTTTTTATGTTTTTTGTTTGTTTGTTTGTTTGTTTTTTTAATTCATTTTTATTGTTAGACTTATTGGGGTGACATCTGTTAGCAAGGATTACATAGGTTTCAGGCATACAGTTCTACAGTGCATTGTCAACTTGTTGTATAATAAGTTCACCACCTAATGTGACTTCTCTTTCCATCACCTTATATTTAGCTTCCCCCCTCCTCTCCCACCCCCTCCCCTTTCTCCCCTCC